>JBCEWC010020756.1:0-10774 GCA_038996855.1 Solanum aculeatissimum
CAACCCTAGTTGTGGGTTTAGCCTAGCATGCTTGAAGAATCCGAATTAGAACAAGATGAAGAAGACATGAATCACACGTACGATTGAAAGAACAACGAAACTATAACTTGCAATTGCAATTCAGTAGATCAAACGTAGCAAAAAGTTGCAAAAGTAACGTGACAAGCACAATATCCACCTCGGTCTATGCTCAGCAGTCAATAATAATTCAAAACAGCCTAAAAATATATTTATATGATTTAGAAACAAATCCTACACGAAATAGGAAAATTGGGTATCAACACCCTCAACGATGACTATACGGACCGTGTAAGGTTCAATGGTCCGTGTCACCCTCCGTTTGGATCTCCTTAGAACCGTATTTCACACTCTCCTTAGTCAGCCTCGCTGCCTCACTTGACGGGAACCTGTGATAGGTCGTGTACTGTCACACGGTCCGTTTGGGTCACCATCTGATTTGCCTTGATCTTTGCCTTGAGTGTGTACCTTGCCACATACTCTGTAACACTTCATGGTAGGTGCAACGGTCCATGTAACTGCCAACGGCCCGTCAACATGTTCCGTGTGTTTTTACTTGAGCTCAAATCTGTGACCATTTTATGGCCAACCTTCTGCCTCGGTTCACGGACAGTTACACGACCCCTGAAGGAGTATACGGGCCGTCAATCTTCCTGTGTGATCTGACTTGTGCAATTTTGACTCGTTTCAGCCTCAACTACTCACTGCCACCTCTCATGGCCAGCCTCACGGGCCGTGAAGGGTCACACGACCAGTGGTGGTGACCGTGTGAGGCTACGACTGGCCCAATTTTAGGCATTTTCTACCTCTATTGATTATTTTCGTGCCTTGCCCGAATTTCCTGAAAATACACTAAACAAAACGTTAAACGCACAAAATTTGCTTGAGTATTTACAAAGATTTTACATGAAAAGTGTTAAATGATGAGTGTTTTCGCTACTCATCATAGCTCCAACATTTTTGAGACTGAATGGCATCACTAGATAATGGTACACACCCCAGGGTGTAATAAAAGCTATCTTTTCTGTAACTTCTTCGTCCATTAAAATCTGGTGATAACCTGCGAAGCAATCCACGAATGACTGCATCTTGTGCCTGGCATAATTGTCAATAAGAATGTGGATATTCGGCAATGGAAAATCATCTTTGGGGCTGGCTTTGTTGAGATCTTTATAATCAACACAGATCCTAATCTTTCCATCTTTCCTAGGCACCGAAAATATATTGGCTAACCAGGTGGGATATTGAGTCACTTCCACCACTTTAGATTGGATTTACTTTGTGACTTCTTCTTTTATCTTTAGACTCAGATCGGGCTTGAATTTTCAAATCTTTTTCTTCACCGAGCTAAATTCTGGATTGATAGGCAATTTGTGAGAGATAATGTTTGTACTCAAGCCTGACATGTCATCATAGGAACAAGCGAATACATCCACATACTCTTTGAGTAAACTGCTGAGTTTTTCTTTCTGAGCATCCTTCAAATGAATACTAATTCTGGTTTCTTTGACACATTCTTCATCTCCCAGATTCACTATTTTTGTTTCCTCCAGGTTAGGCTTATCTTAGCTCTCAAATTGTCTCAATTCCTCGGCCAAATGTTCGGGCATCATGACCTTTTCATCGTAGTCCTCAAACTCATTATCACTTACTCCATTCTGTTCATCAAGCTTGTGACATGACATGACGCTGGCGGGTTTAAAATTATTTTACTGAAATCATAAACAAATATGGTTAGAAAAAATTAAAGCGATAAAATAGGTGATAAGTAAAATTTAAAATAAATTGAGGTTTTCATTCAATTGAAAGGAAAATACAAACATTGGTTGTGACCATGGGTCAATCTGCCTTTGAAACATTACAGAGAATTCAAAGTATAACTAACAAGCACAAAACAAACATAAAAGCGGGTCCCGAGCCTCATCTAGACCACCACCCATTTTGAAAATAAACAACTAGGTGAAACAAGACAAACAGGAGATCAACAGTCGGGCAGATGTCCAATTCAACACTTGCTCGTCCAACCCTGCTTTTAAATCCCCGATATCTCGATCCCATCATCAATAACAATATCAACTTCTTCAAAGATGTTCCAGATTCCCTCCCCGAGACCGTCACCATTGACAAATTCTCTGATCGGACATGACTGGTACAGATGAGGTATTGGCCTCGCTAGTGCTTGATCGATCCTCCTATTCGGCGCCTCCCAATCATTATCTTCCAATGCAATATACTCCAAATGAAATTTTGACTGAATCATCAACATCTGGATGGGCTCAACAATACCTTGTAAGTATTTGCCCAACCCAAATCCAGGTTCAAATCTATTCCTAAGCATAACAGTGGCTATCATCTTGTGGACAATGGGCATAAGAGGCCCAAGTGTCAAATCCTCACCGGTGGCATTCACTATCTCCACCATGTAAAAGTCAGATCCTCTAGCAACATCATCAACTATTGGTGCATACATATTTGAGTGACTTCCCTTACCATAGATGACCACCTCATGGTCATTCCACACAAACTTCATCATCTGGTGAAGGGTGGAGGGCACAACACCATCCATATGGATCCAGGGTCTTCCCAACAACATTTTATAGCTGGTGGTAATGTCCATTACCTGGAATTCAGTGACAAACTCAGCAGGTCCTACACAAATTCGCAAATTCACAGCTCCCAATGTATCTCTTTGACCACCATTGAAAGCTCTCATATTAATCTAATTTTGATGAATCTTTCCCACATCAAAATTCAATTGTTTGAGAGTGGACAAAGGATAGATGTTCATACCAGATCCATCATCGATCAAAATACGATTGAGGATCATATCACTACATTTAATCCTGAAATAGAGAGCTTTGTTATGCATGGATCCTTCAAACGATAATTCTTCATCACTGAAACTAATACGATGTCCTCGAACGACCTGGCTTATCATAGCTGTAAGATTATCACTGTGTATCTCCACGGGCACATAAGCATCCTCTAATGCCTTCACCAGTGCTTGCCTATGCTATTGTGAACTCATTAACAATGCCCATATGGAAATTTAGGCTGGCATTTTCTCTAAATGTTTCACAATAGAGTAATCCTTGTGCTACATTTTCCTCTAAAACTTTTCCGCTTCAGCTTCACTTATCGGTCTTTTGTGTTGATCTTTCTTGGTTAATCCTTGAGCCAACTCTTCCGGCGTATAATATTTGTCAGACCTGGTCAGACCCTACATATTAGCGACTTCAATGACAAACGTTTTTCGAACAGGAACTCCCTTCAATACCAAAGCAATAACTTCTGGAGGCATCAGAATCACGAACTTTGATTTCTCAGTGATACACAAAGATGCCACACTCTTCTCCAAACTAGCATCATCATCAAGTACTATGATCTTAGTCTCACACCAATCTTTCTCCCTAGTCTCACACCAATATTTCTCCCTCTCAATTATATTGACAGCCTTTCCTCCATGATTCGATAAAAGATTATTGTTGACATTAGGAGCAGTCGTTTGAAGAACAACCACGTCGTGGTCAATCAGAACCTGAATCTTGTGCTTTAGATTTATACAATCTTCAGTATCATGTCCAACACTGTTAGAATGATAAGTACATGTCCTGTCACCCTTGAAGAATTGAAAGCTCATGTCTACTAGCTTTGGAGGGATAGGATGGATTATTCCCGCAGCTGATAATATTTCAAACAACTTCATTTGACTTTTAGCGAACGGGGTGAACACCCTGGGAGTTTTCCTTACGGAGCTCGGATGAAGAGGGTTGTAATTGTTCTATGGAGATGGGGGTACTTGGTGGTAGTTTGGAGAGTTCTGGCGGGAGGCTTAGGGGTTTGAAATTTTGGATATGGTTGGGTTTGATAGCTTGGTTGTGGGACTTGGTAGTTTGAGTTGAATAGTTGGTAGGAGGGGTTTGGCAAACGGGTTGAACATTGGAGCAGTTTGGCGATGGAGATTGGTAATTTGGGTAGGTGTTTGGGTATTGGGGCGAGTGGTAAGGAGAGGAGGGGGCTTGGTAATTGGGAGGCGGGGTATAACAAATGGAAAGTGGACTTTGAGGAGACTGATGGTAGGTATGGAAAGGTGTAAATTTTTTGGAGTTATTACTGGAGGGTCTCTTCCTATTTGACGTATAGAAAATGGATGACACATCCTCTCTCTTCTTTCTTAGCAACCCTGAAGATCCAGCCAGATTAGACATATGAACGATCTTTTCTGTCTTAAGCCCATCTTCAATAGTCTCCCCTATGTTGACTATCTCAGCAAATTTTGCTCCAATGAGCAATATCATTCTGTCATAAAACTCCAGCTCTTGTACGCGCACAAATACTTCAACAACCTCTTTCTCGAATATAAGTGGTTGAACTCTAGCAACTTCTTTCCTTCATATATACGCATACTCATGATAACTCTCTGTAGATTTCTATTTTATCTTCTCCAGGGAATAACGATCTGGAACAATGTCAACATTATAAGCAAATTTTTCAACAAAATCTGTGGCCATAACATTCCAACTGGCCCATTGCTTCATTTCTTTGGAGATAAACCATTCTAAAGCCTCCCCACTTAAACTTCGACTGAAAAGTTGCATCAACAGTGCCTCATTCTTCCTGACACCTACAAGTTGATCACAATACAATCTCAAGTGAACCAGAGGATTTTTAGCTCCCTCGAAGGTATCAAACTTTGGTATTTTGAACCCTTCTGGAAGGTCCAAATTGGGGCGAATGCACAAATCTTCATAGTTCAATCCTGCAATATCTGACACATATTGAAACTGCTTCATGGCCTTCACAATTTCTTCCCTTATACTCAACTTGGTCATTTCTTTTTTGGCCTTCCACTCTTTTTTCTTTTCCTCATAGTGATCGATATCGGGGTAAGTCATATATGAAATACGTGGTTTGATAGAGATGGGAATATGGAAAGGGAGTTTAGGAGGCAGGGATTGAGTGGTAGGTGGAATTTGAGTATGTTGGTCAGAGGTTTGGACTTTGGGAAGGGCTATCTGGGGGTTCGTATATTAGGATGTTGAGATGGAACGAAGGCTTGGACATTGTTGGTATTTTGGCTCTAAAAGGGAGGTGGTGCTTGGTATGAGGAGCTGGCGTGATATGTGTCAATGGTTGGGGTGCTTTGTACAGAGATAAAGGGTGGATTATTCAGGATGGGTTCGTTAGTTGGGTTCGGGGAAGAAAAGTTGAGTGGAGACCTTTTGTTGTCTAGACCTAAAAGATTGGCAACAATGACCAAGTTTGTAAGATCTTGGGACCTTTGCATTTCAACCCTCATTTCAGCTACTTATTGCATCAACTGCGCAATTAGCTTATTCCGTTCAGCGATTACAGGGTCTATTACAGCAATTTCAGTTAAGCCCATATCCTCACTGTTTTCATCCATTGTTGTCTTTCCTTTTGACAAATCTCGGTGGGGAAGGGAATCTTTATGAACTTTTGATCGAGTGAAATATGAGTGATCAGCCAATTTATCAATCACAGATCAATTCTATTTACCTGTCAAAAGAAAAATAACTCAAGAGAAAAGTATGTTAGTTTCCTTGAATTGGCAGCTAATACAAAATAACACATATAAAGCAATAAACACATAATTGTTGCTTAATTCGAAGATAAACTATCCCACGAATACAAAGGGTATGGACAATAGACAGGACTTTCTCTATATGATTTGTAATGTATCAGGAAAGTTGACTTGCGCTGAGTCAAGGTCTCCTCACGTTTGTCGTTGAAAGTAGAAAGGGGAAAAATAAGCTTTCAAGAGATGGGGCCGGGCCTGAAAAGGCTGTCTACGTATCTCATGAAGGAGAAATCAGGCCCAACGTAGTTTAATGTATACAGGGGATAATTTTGATTCAATCAGTACTTTATTACATGGGAATTGAAAAAAATATAGAAAGAAGGCAATGCGATAAACATAAACTAACTCTACTTAGACTTCTTCTTATCTTCTGGTTTTCATCTGGTCCCTAAATCATTATACTGATGGAGTGTCAACGTTGTCTTCATCAGCTCCCTTGCTCAGACTTGGAAAAGAACAATGGGGATTCCTTTCTTTCAACATAGTTATCTCCCTTTGAGTAGCCTTAAACTCCACGTCTACTTCAGCAGTTCGAGCTAGCAAAGCTCCAAGAGTTTCTTCCAAGGTGAATGAGTATTTTTGAAGTATCTCATTCATACTGTTCAGCTTTTCCTTCTTATTCTTAGGAAACTTGATTGCTTCATCAACTTCAGTCATCCTAGCCAATCCTAGCCAATACAACTTCAGTAGCCAAATTCACCTCTATGGTTTTTCCTTCTGTTTCCCAGATTTCTTGGGTAACCTGACGGAGCCTCTTCATCAAGGCTTCTTCAGTTCTCTCAGTATTCTGGTTCTTTTCCATCTTGAAACCAAGAAAACCTTTCCTGAGATAAGAGGATAGGATTTTAGAAGTTGATTAACGGGTTCAGACTTTGTTGGAAAACTTGAGACTCGAAGAGTATTTGGTCGAACATTTGATAGTGGCTAATATTTGTGCCTAAGAGATTTTAGAAAAAATTTGGCAAGGGGTGCGCTAAATTCTCTCCAAATAAAATAACATAAACACATAAACAGTTAAAATAGATAGCACAGAAACAGTTATTGCGCGTCCTAAGGAAAAAGTGACCATTTTATGCCAAAGGTTGACCTATCGAATTGAAGGATGTGTATTAATTTAGAAGTAAGCCATTATCCCCAAAGTACTTTCATTAAATAAATAAAGTTCTTACAAAACAACATAAATGATACATTTGGGAATCTAAACAAAAGAAAGTACAAAATGAAAGTAATCCCATGCAGGGGACAATAAAACTTCAAACTGCCTCAGATCTGATTCACCCTTGTTGTCCTAGCTGTGTCGACCTCTTGCCACATGAAGTACCTGTTTTCCCATAAGTGATCCTTTGCTAATTGGGCCCTTTCTTCATGACTAGCTCTTTCCACGGTCTGAATCTATTGCTCCATACAATCATCCAGCCCAACTATGCACTGTCTTGCTTTTCCTAGTTCTTGTTTAAGTTGTTCTATGACCCTTGCATCCTCCAAATGTCGGCGTTGATGGGCCAACTCATTCTCTTCATACTTTTCTTGGAGTCAATGGAGCAACATTCAACTTCGACATATTTGATACTGTAAGGCACATTTGGACTAGGCTTAATAGTTCCGACAAGATTTTTCTTCAACCATTCTTTATACGTGCCGCTATATTCTGGATTGAACGTGTTAGGAACCTTATCACCCTCCACCTTCCGAGTCTTCCATCCTCGAATTATCGTCTTGGCAAAGGATACTTGACCATTTTGGTGATCCGTTGCAAATTTATTCATGTTTTCTGTTTGAGGGGTGACTTGTTTGCAACCCAACTGCCTAAGAACTCGACCAGGAGCATAAGGTCGCGTTCCTCTAAGTCTAGCTAATACCATGTAAGGGAGAGCGGGACTTCGAATCACGGTGTCATTCACAACAAGATCATCAATGGCCCACTTTACATCTTCATATCTCAATCCACTTAATCTTGGCATCTAGAATTGTTGTCCACTTCTTGCTTTGAAGTTGTTCAAATGTAACCACCAATCGTGAGCGGAGAATTGATCCCTTCGGAGTTTTCTATCCGGTTCAGTAGGGTTATGGACCTTGAGTAGGTGCTTTATCATCCACCATTGAAGAATTAAATTACAACCCTAAAAGAACCGTTTCCCACTTTGACATTTATCGAGGGCCCTATATATATCAGCAACAATCATAGGGGTCAAGGTATAATATTTGACTGACGTTCCAAATTTAACCCCATAGAAGATGGCGTGAGTAACTATTATCACACTTGGATAGTGTGTTTTAGGTTTTGTGGAAAAACCAAAGCCCCGAGCAAACACACCGCGAAAACAAAAGTTCATTTTTCCTTCCAAGCTTGTTCGAAAATGAACTTTTCGTTAAACCTCTCGTAGCCGGTGATACGTCCGAACTGATAGTACAACTTTCGAAGCGGGATGTTTGGTCCTGTTAGCCTACCTATCCAATCAATGTTGACTAACAAAAATACTTCTTTTATCTCGTTTGGACCCCACACTTTAAAAATTAAAATATCTTCATCCGGCTTATATTTTCTTTTGTTGCACATACCAACACTCTAACCTAGGTGTCTAAGAGTGGGTTTTGAATTGACCGGGGACCCAGGAGGACAACCTGAGTTAGAAATCGTGACAAACATTGGATGTGTTACGAACCAATAAATTATCGTTCATTTTAGAAAAGGGTTAAATATTTGAAAATCTGGTTGCGGGTTCGCAAAACCATCTTTTCAAATACGAACAATAATAAAGAAGTGCCATGATATGCAAAATGTCAGTTTATAATTAAATTAAACAGATAAAGTGCAGATAGAGAAAATAAATATTACTAATTATTACAAATTCGAATAGTTAGTCAAACAACCTAATCTAAGGGTTAGAACCTAATTAATATCTCCAACAGAGTCGTCATTTCTGTTTACGTGGAAAAATGTCGGTTTTCAAAAAAATCGACTTAGACTTTAGAAAAAATTAATTTTTAAGAAAATAATAGAGTCACCACTTAATTTTTAAAGGAAAAATCAAGAAAACCCGTTAAAATGATTTTAAAAAGATTTTAACAAAAAAAATCCTTTTAAAATTCAAAGAAATGAGTTCGGGTTCAAATTTCCATTTCAAGAAGGTTTTACACACTTGAAACGGTCGTTAACGCGTGGTTATCTGACGATTAGAAAAATTATTTGACTAACTATTCAAAAATTGACTAAACCTGAGAATATAAAATAATTTAAGTATAACCAATTTAAGTAAATAAAATAATTTTGACAAAAAAGACTTAGAATTTAAAAGAGTTTATTTTTCTTAAAATTTCAACTAAGACATCTAAGAAAAATACCTATTTCAAAATTAACTAAGTGGAAAAGTATTTTAAGTAAAAGAGAAAGTATTTATTCCTTTATTTTTCCTTCTTTCCTCTTTTTAACAAAAAAAGAAAGTGTTTCAAAAAAATCATTTAAAAAAAAATATTTGTCAAAAATCTTAAGGACTTGAATTTCCAAAGCGGATGTCAACATAATTATTTATCAGAAATATTATATATTTATTTATTTATTTATTAAGAAAAAAAAGAGAAATAAGAAATAATCGGAGCATTGAAAATACTTTAGAAAAATAATTCGTTAATGTTTCGAAAGACTTGAAATTTTCAAACTCAACTATTTTTTTAGAGGAAAATTAATAATTGACCAATTTGAACTAAAAATAATTCTCCAAAATAAATAAGTAAATAAGATACGCAATTTAAGAATTAACACAAATGGCTCGTCATTTTGGGAATTTAATTAAGCTAAATTATTATCAAATAGTTATTAGTGTTAGTATACAAATAAACACAAATATATCAACAAAATAGCATAAAAAGAGTTGAAGGATTTTGGGTCACTAGCCCATTAAAAAAGATTTGCTACAATATTTGGGCTTTTAGCCCTTTTTCCCCTGCATATCAGCACGGTATATACACTGTATATCAGTGTATACACTTCACGTCCCACCTGCATTTTGTCAATATTTTTAACAGAAATCAACGGACCAACGCCTCGAACTGCTTCCTGCCACATTTTGATTTTTTGGCCCACTTCACCCCATATATATCTGCTTTATATCAGTGTATACCAGTGTATATAAGTCTCCTTTACTACGGAAAAACTTTTAACCAGCCCCCCTGAGACCTATTTGGGACTTCATGGCCCCAAGAAATGCAATGGGGGAATCCCGAAGGACTCGGAGAGATGCATGAGAACGAAAGAAAGTAGATTAAGAATTCAAAAATTATTTAAATTCAAAATCCAATAACTTGAAGCCAAAAATTAAAATATCAACACATAAAGTTCATGAATTTTTAACTAAAAAATGAAAGCATAAAATCTATTAACTTGAAATTAAGAATCAACACACAACCCATATTTTCAAGAAATCAACCCATAAAAATCAGTAATTTGAAAGTAAAACAAATATGAAAAATCCATTAATTTTGATACTTAAGAATCAACATATAATCTATGTCTTAAAAAACACTACATGAAACCCATTAATCTTGAAACTAAAATCAACATATGAAACTCAATAACTTTGAAACTAAGATTCAACATATAAAATTCATTAACTTGAAGCTAAAAATCAACACATAAACCCATCAATCTTGAAGCTGAAAAATCAACATATAGACCCAATCTTTGGAATTAAAAATCAACATATGAAACTCAATAACTTTGAAACTAAGGTTCAACATATATAAAATTTATTAACTTGAAGCTAAAAATTAACACATAAACCCATCAATCTTGAAACTAAAAATCAACATATAGACCCAATCTTTTTGGAATTAAAATGAATACATGAAACCCATTGATCTTGAAACTAGAATCGATATATGAAACTCATGATTTTGTAACCAAGATTCAACATAAAACCCAACATTTTGAAAACTAAAATCAATACATAAACTCATGAAGTTTGAAGTTTACTAACTTTGAAATTAAAGAACTCACATGTAAACCTCATTAATTTGAAATTAAAAACCAACATATAGAACTTATATTTAGGAGCTAGAAACCAATACATAAACTCAAATCTTTCAAACAAAATTAAAGAAATAATAACTGGACAGAGTCAATCTCAAATATTACTAAATACAAGGGTGAGGGGAGTA
>JBCEWC010020757.1:0-10774 GCA_038996855.1 Solanum aculeatissimum
GTTTATGTATCGACGTTTCTTAAAAAATAAGGAATTTTTAGTAATTTCAGAAAAAGTTGGTATATATTGAGATTATGTATGTAAAAGATGAGATTTCTATAATTTGAAAGTTGTAGTTCTAATATAATGTTTATATCTTACAAGGTCACTCAATTTTGAGAATATGTCTAACATCATTGAACTTTGTTTTGTATCAATAAAATCACTCAACTAAATTAATTATATAAAAAAAATAGACCCTGCAAAATATTTTTTGTTTATTATGTAAATATGCAACCACAAATAAATAAAATTTAAAAATTTGACATGGTAAATTTATTTATTTTTATATAATGAAAATATGAACCCGCAAATAAATAAATTTTGTAAGATAATTTATTCAAATAAATTTACTAGTACAAAACTACAAATATAAAACATAAAATCAAGAAAATAAAAAAAATTGAGGTATATTTTTTTCTTTATATGTAATCTCATAGTATTAAATGCAAGGTATTAATACCATCAATGGGGAGGTATTAGTTAATACCCATACATGATATTAACTAATACATGAATTAGTTATACATGAATATAAATTTTTACCAAATATAGTATTAATTAATACCATAAATAATTCATAAATTATTTCTCCTAATACCTCCTATCAAGCAGTTATTTTTCAAAAATAATATACGAAAGAAATTTTGGATTTTTGATTAATGACTTGGCAAGATGACAGGCGACAGGACACATGTGCTTGTTTACGTGTCATATATCGATTAATTGAGTTTTGAAAATTTGAATTATTAAATTTTTGCTCAATTTTAGCCTATTTAAATTATGACTCATTTATTTATTAAATAGTCAAAATTAAATAAACTAAAAATAATTATTTTTCCAAGATTAATTTAATGGATAAAATTTGGTTATTGTAAAAGCAATTGACTAATTAATTAAGCTTCCTAATTTTGAATAGTATATGAAAATATTTATTTACAATAATAGAAATTATAATTGATCCAAAATTGATTTAACCCGTAAGAACAATATTTACTTAGTATAAATTTCTCAAAAAATGTAAAGCAAGTAATAAATATTATATATATATATATATTTTTTAATATTTAATTTTTATAAAAAATAATATTTATGAAAAATTTACTGAATGAAAAAATAGAAAACATTACCAAAAATAAATAACTAAAATATTTCCATAATTTTATAAATTTTTATTATTATTACTTACGGAAGTTTAATTAAATAAAACATGAAAAACTAAAATTGTGCTTCAACAATATCTATTTATTAATATATTATAAGTTGAATTTAATTGTCCAATGTATATGTATATTTATATTTTGATTTAAAATGTCCACTTCATTATCAAATTACATATTTTTAATTGAATACTTTATTACTCAATTAAAAACTATTTTATATAACAATTAGATAATTTTAATAATAATTTGTTTTTGCTTTAATAAAATTAAAATCAAAGTTTTATTTTATGCTAAATAAGATGGCAATTTTATTTAAAGCTAAACAAGATGAAGTTTTATTTTTAAGTTAAATAAGATGAAAGTTTTATTTTAAAATCACACGGCACAATCATGAAAATGCATACAAAAAAATATTTAAGTTATAAAAGATGAAAATTTTATTTTTAAGAATGAATAACTAAAATTTTAAAAGAAATATTAAAAAAAATTAACTAAGGTAAAGGATATTTTTATAAAAAATTAATTTATTTTTAAAAATTATGTAATGAATATAATTTTAAAATGACAAATCAAACAAACAATAAAAATGAGATATAGAAAAATGAAATAAAAAATAGAGAGAGGAAAAGGATGGGAGATGTGTGGCAAAGGAAGGATAGAACAAAATAAAACTTGCAGCCAATTGTTTGAGGGGTGACAAGAGTCTCTTTTGTTATGTGGTAGGATTAAAAGGAAGGCAAAAATAATTATCCCAAATCAGATCATTGGCAATGAGCTTCACAGTTGTTAAACCCTTTATTCCTAGTCCTAGATTGGAGTTGCATCCTATCACTAAATCAGTTAAAGCATTTATATTCACTAGTTACTTACTTGAATCTCTTTATTATTCCTAATTCTGCTTACCTAAATTTTCACTTTTTTTGCAGCAGCTTAGGCATTGTTCAAGGCACCAGGTATGTATATGTTTGTGAATTGAATTGAATGATTAATTGTATGTTGTTGCAATTAGTAATTAGTTCTAATTTTTTGGGGATTCATCATTAGATTCAAGTTCAAAGAAATTCTTGTTTTAGAGTGAAGGCACTCCCTGATTGGCCATTAATGGCAGTATTAGTTGAGCATATGGAAGGTCAAAGAGACCTTATAACTCACAAATCTATTTGGCACCTTAGTGATGAAGCCATGAAGAATGTTTGTGAGTATTATCTCATAACTCACTACTTCATTCATCATTATATGTTCCTCACCTAATTTCATTTTGTTTTCCCATTTTAGACACATTTTACATCATGTTCACTGTTTGGGGATGCTGTTTCTTTGGTTCTACAAAGGTAAACTTTTCAGCATATATAGTGTTCTCTTTGGCAATTAAAACTTGCCTTCTCATTATGTCTCTCTTTTAGGATCCCTACTATGATTCTGAACAATACAGAGGAGATGGAGGTGATGGTACTGGACATTGGGTCTATGAGAAGGTATAATCTTTTCTTTCGAAAACCTAAAAGGAGAACAATGCCCTTACTTCTTGAAATGTTTATCGTTTTGAGTCATCAATATTAGCAGCTGAGAGTCTTAGTTTTGATAGGTGAAAACATGGTTTTTGAACAGTTGAATTCTTGATCTGTCATCTGAGTGCATCTCTCCTTTCTAAAGTGACATTTGCTGAAATAATTTATGCATATAAATGTCAAAATCATACTGGCTTGTTTCGAATTGTCTGAATTTGTTAATTTGCGAAGCAAGCAGAAATTGCCATATCTAAATGCTCTATTCAAGATATACAGATGTCTCTATAAGTGTAATGCTAGGATTTTTATTTAGCAAAATGTCTAGTGAGTGACACGACAAATCTAATTTTGTGGTGTTGCAGCAAGAAGACATTGAAGAAACAGCGAGAGCAGAGCTGTGGCGTGAGGAACTGATAGAGGAGATTGAACAAAAGGTTGGGGGTCTTCGAGAGCTTGAAGAAGCTGGGAAGAAGGAACAACTGGTCAAATGACCATATCTGTATAGTATTTATAGCTTCATGTGCTAAGAACAAACTTTATGATGCTTCCCATTATGTATATACAATATGATTTCCGGTTCCATAATACAGACGCAGAGGAAATATTCAAGAAGGAAAATATGATTCATCATTTGCAATATGGCTGTTTTCCCTTCAGTGTTATGATGCAAGACTCTTCTTTAAATAGTTGCTCCTGTATCTGCATTGTTATTGAGTTGTAAATAGTTTGTTTTGTCTGGTTTCAAAATGCTATCTTGATTATATTTTCAGTTGATTGTAGCAGGTGTTGTTTTGTATTGTAGAAGAGAAGATAGCGGGGTGGTTGTGCTTAATAAAATATGTATCTCTTCGACATGTAAAAAGTACAAATATATTACTCCCTCCGTTCCATTTTATGAAACACCTTTTGACTTGACACGATGTTTAAAAAAAAAGGAAGACTTTTAAAACTTGTGGTCTAAAATCATTCTTAGATATTTGTGTGGTTCAGAATCATTTAATTAAAGGTACAAAAAAACTTTTAAAGATAAATTGTTTCCAATCAGAGTAAGTGATATTCTTTTTGGGACGGACCAAAAAGAAAATGATGTCACATAAAATGGGACGGAGGGAGTATCAAAAATACTATTAGACATAAAAAATATATCACATGTATATATCTTTGAGCTTGTCTTGATTCGTCATTTAAAACGAGCCAAGGTATAATAGGGAATCTTGTCTAATAAAATGTATTTTCATAACATTGGTATGCCAGTAAAACACATTAAAATTAGAATACAGGTAAGAGTTAAAAATAAGATACAACAAAACATCAAATATCAGTTAATGTGTTTTGCAGGCTTAGTATACAAAATAAACTTGTGATTGAGATACATATCAACCTTATTAAAAAATAATAAAATATAAACAATTGTATCTTCATATCATTAGTATCCCAAAAAGCAATTTGAAACTATATTACAAACCAAAATTAAAGAGGATACAACAAAACGTCAATGGTATTCCCCAAAAAGACACTTTTTAACTAGATTACAAATCAGAATTAAAAGAGGATACAAATCCAAAAGTACTAAGGTCTTACTCTTTTTGATGAAAAATAACACATATTCAATATTTATTCTAGCAGAAATTGAATATCAGATGAGATACCTCTAGTAATCCTCTTTGAATCAGACATTGTATTGTAGAAATTGAAAACCCCCAATGCCTAAACCCTAGGTGAAATATAGAATAAGCACAATAATGTAAACAAAATCAGAAATTATACAAAAAAAATCTAAAAATTAGCCTAATATATATTGAGGATTTGTTACCTAAATCAATTTGTCTTCTTTGTCACCCACATTAAAATTACGCGGTGTGATGTGTCTGTCATGTTGGGCCTTCATCTTGGCCTTGTACAGTGCTGCACTATAATATGCGTGCAGACGCAGCTCATCCAACTCATTGATTTGGTCCAATCACAACTCTACAGCTTCTACTAAATTCATATTCAACTTCTTTAAGGCTTACAGTGCCTTATGCTCTAGCTCCACTGGTAAGTGACAAGCCTTACCAAACACCAATTGGTATGGGGACATACCGATAGGGGTTTTGTATGTTATGTAGTAGGCCCAAAATGCATCATCTAGTTTCCTTGCCCAATCAGTCCTAGAAGCATTTACAGACTTGGCCAGGATCTCTTTGATTTCTCTGTTCGACACTTCAACCTGACCACTAGTCTGTGGATGGTAAGGTGTGGCGACCTTATGCTGCTTGACTCCATACTTAGCTAGTACTGCGCGGAAAATCTTGTTACAGAAATGGGTCCCCCCATCACTAAAGATAGTTTTGGGAGTCCCAAATCTGGAAAAGATGTTTCGCCTCGAAAACTGGACTACACTCTTGCTCTCATTGTTTGGCAGTGCCACTGCTTCCACCCACTTTGAGACATAGTCAACCGCCACCAAGATATACCTCATGCCATAGGAGTTCACAAAGGGGCCCATGAATTCGATGCCCCAGACATCAAATATTTCAACCTCCAGAATAGGAGTCAAGGACATCTCCTGGCACCTAGAGATATTACCTTGTCACTGACGTTGATCACATCCCTGCACTAGGTCATGAGTATCCTTGTACAGAGTGGGCCAGTAGTACCCACATTGGAGTATCTTTTTAGCTGTTCTGGCACTTCTGTGGTGGGCCCCCACTAGAGAAGCATGAAATGCTTCCATTACACTCAACATCTCTGCTTCAGGAACACACTTCCTAATGATTCCATCAGCATATGTGCTGAACAAGAATGGTTCGTCCCAAAAGTACCTGCGCACATCATGGAGAAACTTTTTTCTCTGGTGAGAGGTTAAGTCCTCAAACATGAGGTCACTCACCAGATAGTTAGCATAATCAGCATACCATGGAATTAGATCAACAAAAGAGGCTAGTACCTGCTCATCGGGAAAAGAGGCATTGATGATTAACCAATCGTTTCCCTTGGACTCATCCTCCAGTCGAGATAGATGGTCTACAACTTGGTTCTCGATCCCTTTTCTGTCTTAGACCTCAAAATCAAACTCTTGCAGTAGGAGGACCCACCTGATCAGTCTCGGTTTGACATCCTTCTTAACCATAAGATACCTCAGTTACGGTATAGTTTCTCTGGGCTTCATTCAGGATCTTGCTAGCATAGTAAATGGGGTGAAAAATCTTGTTGTGTTTTTAGCCCAGCACAACTCCCACAACAGTTTCACTCGCATCGCACATGATCTCAAATGGGGCTGACCAGTCAGGAGCCACAACTATAGGCGCAGTAATCAACTTGTGCTTCAAAGACATAAAGACTTCCCTACAGCTTTCATCAAACTAGAACTTGGCATCTTTTTTCAACAGCTTACACAATGGACGTGCAATTTTGGAAAAGTCTTTTATGAACCGGCGGTAGAAACTCACATGCCCCAGAAAACTCCTGACTCCTTTTACTGAGATAGGCGGCGACAAATTTTCAA
The DNA here is from genome assembly GCA_038996855.1 of Solanum aculeatissimum. NCBI lineage: Eukaryota > Viridiplantae > Streptophyta > Magnoliopsida > Solanales > Solanaceae > Solanum > Solanum aculeatissimum. Next base: position 6,198 of record JBCEWC010020757.1, read on the forward strand.
TAACTTCAATCTTCGCCTTATCTACCTTTATGCCTCTTTTTGAGATCTTGTGGCCAAGTTCTATCCCCTCCTTGACCATGAAGTGGCATTTTTCCCGATTTAAGACCAGGTTGGCTTCCTCACAACGTTACAGAGCCCTGCTTAGGTTAAGAAGACAATCATCAAATGACTCACCCACCACAGAGAAACCGTCCATGAATACCTCAAAGGTGTCCTCAACCATGTCTGAGAAGATAGACATCATGCATCGCTGGAAAGTGGTTGGGGTATTACACAACCCAAAAGGCATTCTTCTGAATGCGAACATCCTGATTGTACCTCGAATACCCGTCCAGGAAATAGTACCATCCTCTGTCTACCAATCAATCTAACATTTGGTCCATGAAAGGCATGGGAAAATGGTCCTTCAAGGTCCATTTGTCCAATTTCCTGTAGTCCATGCAGACTCGCCAGCCAGTTACAAGATGTGAAGGGACCAACTCATTCCTATCATTGGCGATGACTGTCATACCCCCTTTCTTGGGTACACACAACACTGGGCTGACCCACTGATTGTCAGAGATCAGGTATCTGACCCCAGCATCCAACCACTTAATGATCTACTTTTTCACCACCTCCTGCATGGGCGGGTTAAGCCTGCGCTGATGCTCAATGCTAGGCACACATTTATTTTCCAACTTAATTTTATGAGTGCATATGTCTGGCGAAATCCCCACAATATCAACAATAGACCAACCAATGGCCTTTTTGAACTTCGGTAGTACCCCCAACAATGCCATTATCTGACCTTCCAATAAATCTGCAGCCACAATCATAGGTAAAGTATTATTATCACCAAGAAAAGCATACCTTAAATGTTGTGGCAGTTCCTTGAGTTCCACAGTTGGAGGCTCCTCAACAGACGGCTTAGCAGGTGGGGATGGTCTGTTCTACAAATCCAGGTCCAACTTTCTTGGCACATAAGGTTTGGTTCCCCTGCCTTGCAATGCCTTGCACTGTACCCTTATAGTCAGTCATACCATCATCTGGAAAGTTCATGATTACAGCTGTCAGCTTATCTACACCCATTTCTTCCTCAGCTGGGACCTCAAAAAAGTAGGTCTCCTCGACGTCAATGACCAACATTATCGCCATCTCTCTGGGTTGTTTCATAGAAGCACATACACTGAACTAGACTTCCTCTAAGTTTAATCTGAAGGTCAGCTCATCGCGTTCCACGTCCACCAATGCTCTGCCAGTAGCTAAAAATGGTCTCCCAAGGATGGTAGAACCTTAAAATTGACCTGGCAGTCCAAAATACCAAAATCTGCAGGAAAAATGAACCGACCCACTTTGACAACCACATCGCATAGAATTCCCACGGGCCGCTTGACTGATCTATCTACCATGAGTAGCTGCATAGTTGTGGGTGTGGGGGCTCCCAAGCCCAGCTGTCTGTAAACTGCTAGCGACATCAGATTGATGCTAGCACCCAAATCACAGAGAGCCCTTGCAAAATCAAAAGCCCCAATTGTGCATGGGATAGTGAATGCTCCAAGATCCTCCTTTTTCTCAATCAGTGATCTCGTAGCAATTACACTACAATGGTGGAGGTTCCCTGCTGACTCAGCTGTGATCGTCTGCTTCTTAGTTACTAAGTCCTTCATGAACTTAGCATAACCCATCATCTGTTCTAGTGCTTCCACCAAGGATATGTTTACTGATAACTCCTTTAACATCTCCAAAAGTTTCTAGAACTTGCCATTATCTACCTTCTGCTTCAACATCTATGAGAATGGTGGTGGCGGCTTAGGAATAACTGGCAAAGGCATAGGCTCTGGTTTGTCAAACCACCTTGGGTCCTTAACGATCTCAGCATCATCAGGTTTTACGGCTTCTTCCTCAATTACCTCTTCATCCTAGTGCACACTGGTGTTAGACACTTTGCTACCCACCTGAACTGTACTGTCATCTCTGGTTGGAACCAGCTCAGGGAGTACCTTACCACTTCTTGTGGTCACGGTCATACAGTGACCATCATTTTTCGAGTTCTGGATGGTGTCGCTAGGAAGAGCGCCGACCTTTCTCTGATTCAATGAAGCTAACAATTGGCCCATTTGCTGCTCTAACTGCTTAATCAAAGTAGGCTGAGAATCTACTAACTGACGAATATTAGACATTTCACTACGCATGTACCTCACTCCACATTTTGTAGCCTCCACCTTATCGAGTACCTTGGCCATCATTTCTTCCAGCTTAGAGGTGTCACTTTCATTGTTCGGGCATTCTCTGATCATGGGGGGTACGTATGCTGCTGGCCGATTATTTCTGAAGTTGTCCCTATTTTGCCAGTTTCCAGTATCTCTTGCCCCAGGCCGATCATAGTAATTTTCGTCTCCATAGTTCCGACCTTGATTTCCGGAGTTGAATGTCCGGAAACCCCCTGACTGTTCAGAAACTTAGCCTCTTCATCATACTTGAACCCTATATCATCATACCAGGGTGCCATATCCACTTCTTTTACTTTCTCAAGACCTCCACCCAACAACTTCTTTGTCAGCAAATCCATCTGGGTTCGTATATGAGCCATATCCTAGTCCCGTTCCTCTTCTTTCTTGTGTTGTTCTGCACTCATCCCAATAAGGAACCCTGAGCAATCGCCACCTCTGGTATACCAGACCCTATTGTTCTTAGTTGCTTGATCCAAGAAGACTACAATATCAGGAAAAGTCCTGGCTATATACGAACCCCCACAAGCAGCATCAATAATTGACTTAGTAACAAAATTGCATGAACTGTAGAAACCTCCTTCAAGTGCTCATCTGTGAGGTTATGGTTCAGGCATTGCTTAATCTTCTGTCTGAACCGCTCCCAAGTCTCATATAAAGCCTCTGTTGGTAACTGCCTGTGCAACCCAATCTCATCCTTTAACTTTAGTTTTGCAGACGCTGGGAAGAATCTCTCTAAGAATGTCTCCTTCAATTCACCCCATGTGTGAATAGAGTCGTATAGGAGTTCATTCAACCACTTTATTTCCTCTCCAGACAGAGACAACGGGAACAACCTCAACCAAATAACCTGCTGATTCACCCCCGAAATTTTAAATGATTGACAGGTGGAGACAAAATTCATAAGGTGCTAGTTGGCATCCTCGTGTGGCTGCCCTGTGAACAAACCCTTCAACGAGAGCATCTGAAGCATCGTGCTTGTGATGGTGAACTTCACGTAAGTGGGCAGTGGTGGCAAGACTATTGCACCTGTAACCCCGGTGTTGTCCTCATCATCGTATATTGCACGGGGCTGTTGTGGGGCAGGCGACTGTAGTGGGGCAGGTGGTCTAATTCCTACTTGGTGTTAAGGAGGGACCACATGTTGTACTCCATCCCCATCAAGATCATGCATACCTATCGTATCGTTGCCTTTATTTTCCATATTTAGGGCCAACTCACGTCGTCTCTGAGTTTCTCGCTCTTGTGCATTCATCCTTCGAATTGATCTTTCTAGCTTTGGATCATAAGCAATCAGTGGTACGCTCTTACTGCGGGTGGCGGGCATGCACTACTTGTCTCCTGTAGTACCAATAAACAAAAACAAAAAAAGTAAAATTAGGAAATAGAATTACACTGAAATTAACACTAATAGACAATATCTTCGTCGTATTCCCCGGCAACGGCACCAAAATTTGATACGCCCAAATTCACACCTCAAACGAAGTGTAAAGCGGTCGTTGACCAAATATAGAACCCAACAAGAGTTGGGGTCGATCCCATAGGGAATGCGTGAAAATAAAGCTACCAACACTTAGTTCCAAGTGTAATTACTATTTTCAAATGAAAACACATAATAAAAATAGGGGTTTGTAGTAATGTAAAGACTAATTATCACGATTACGCTACTGATTAACTATCTAAAATGACTACTGGAGTTCAACAATGTATTACTAGACTAGGTTTGCGATCCCCATGACACCAATTGTGATATTCAAACTTAGGGCTTCTACGATTGTGATCACATACACAAAGTAAGCAAACAGTTAACACCTAATTCACCTTCCAGTCCCTCTTAGGTGCATATCATTCATCACCTTCCAGTCTCAGAATGTTTACCCTTTTTACCCCTTGCTTTAAATCCCAGGATGCTCTCACCTTCCGGTCTCAAGCACTTAGACTAGGTTAATAACTCCGAATTCTGTCATAGGATTCTTTTTCTAATCACTTCATCCCTCTCTGGCATGTAATGAATACATATTTACCCTAACGCATCGACTCATTAAGGTTTAGATTAAATCGAAGACTTCCTATGATGTATATGATGATCACTCACGAATTTTACCTTAAATTTGCCTATCTTACTGGGTTATCATGGTTCCCACAACCCTAGTTGTGGATTTATCCTAGCATGATTGAAGAAATTGAATCACAATAAGATGAACATATCATATTTAGCACTTACAATTGAATACGTAGCGAATTTATGGATCACAATCACAAACGAATAGATGCAAAATCACAAATTCGATAAAAATAGCTTCAACAATGTTGTTCTCTCAAGTATTCGATCTCCAACAGTTAATAATCATTAAAAATGACCTAAATATA
>JBCEWC010020758.1:0-10774 GCA_038996855.1 Solanum aculeatissimum
TATTGTGCATGGAATGGTAAAAGCCCCAGGATCCTCCTTTTTCTCTACCAACGATCTTGTAGCAATGGCACTACAGTGGTGGAGGGTCCCTGTTGACTCAGATGTGATAGTCTGCTTCTTGGTTACCAGGTCCTTCATGAATTTGGCATAGCCCGACATCTGTTCGAGTGCTTCCACTAAGGGTATATTGACAGACAACTCTTTTAACATTTCTAAAAACTTCTGGAACTTGTCATTGTCTTGCTTCTTCTTCAACCTTTGTGGAAACGGTAGTGGTGACTTAAGGATAGTTGGCAAAGGTGTTGGCCCTGGTTTAACCAAACTACTTGATTTTTGAACATTCTCAGCATCATTGGGTGTCACAACTGCTTCCTCCACTATTTTATCAGGTTGGTGAACTTTGGTGCTAGCTGCGCTACTACTCCCTTGAGCTCCCATATCTCTGACTAGCACTGGTTCAGGAATTACCATTCCGCTTCTAGTAGTTACATCCATGCAGTGACCATCATTTTTGGGGTTCTGGATGGTATCACTAGGAAAGGCCCCAGCCTTCCTTTGATTTAGTGAAACAGATAACTGGCCCATTTGCTGCTCCAGTTATTTAATTGAAGTAGAGTGAGAGTCCACTAACTGAAGAATATTCGACGTTTTTTCACGCATGTCTCTTACCCCACACTCAGTCGCTTCCACCTTGTCCAACACTTTAGCCATCATCTCTTCCAGCTTTGAGGAGCCACTGCCAATATTTGGGCGCTCTCTATTCATAGGAGGTACATATGGTGCAGGTCGATCATTTTTGAAGTTATCTCGGTTCTGCCAATTGCCATTATCTCTAGCCGCGGGTCTATCATAATAATTTTCTCGTCCATAGTTCCAACCATGGTTCCCAGAGTTAAATGGCAGCAAGCCCCCCTGATTGTTTAGCAACTTAGCTTCTTCATCATACTCGTACCCTGCATCACCATACCTAGGTGCCAAGTCTACTGCTTTAACCTTTTCCAAACCTCCACCCAATAATTTCTTTGTTAGCAAATCCATCTGAGTTCGCATGTTAGCCATGTCTTGATCACATTCCTCTTCTTTCTTGCGCTGTTCAGCACTTATCCCAACAAGAAACCCTGAGCAATCTCCATCTCTCGTATACCAGGCTCTACTATTTTTGGCCACTTGATCTAAGATGTCGATAATATCAAGAAAGTTCTGGCCATATACGAATCCTCACAAGCTGCATCAATAATAGGCTTAGTCTCAAAGTTGCACGACCGATAGAAAACCTCCTTTAGATACTCATCTGTGAGGTTGTGGTTCGGGCATTGCTTAATCTTTTGCCTGAACCACTCCCAGGTCTCGTACAACGCCTCTGTCGGTAACTGCCTGTGTGCACCTATCTCATCCTTTAGCTTAAGTTTTGTAGACGCTAGGAAAAATCTCTCTAAAAATGCCTCCTTCAGCTCACCCCAGGTGTGGATAGAATCGTAAGGAAGTTCGTTTAGCCACTTGGTTGCCTCCCCAGACAGAGACAACAGAAATAGCATGACTCTGATTGCTTGTTGATTAACTCTTGGGATTTCGGAGGATTGGCAGGTTGAGACAAAGTTCATGAGATGTTGGTTGGCATCTTCATATGGTTGTCCCGTAAACAAACCCTTCAGCGACAGCATCTGCAGCATAGTGCTGATGATTGTAAACTTCACGCCCACGGGCAGTAGCGGCAAGACAATTGCTCCTGAAGCCCCAGCGCCATCTTTCTCATCATATCTCGCTCGTGGCTGTTGAGGGATAGGTGTTGCATAGGGGGAGGTGGTCTAATTCCAATGTGATGCTGAGGAGGGACCACCAGTGGAACTCTTTCACAATCTGGATCATGAATACCAAACCCATCATGGCCCCTATTCTCAATATTAAGGGCTAATTCTTACCGTCTCTGCACCTCTCACTCCAGTGCGTTCATTCTTCTGATGGATCTCTGTAGCTCTGGGTCGTAGGCGATTAGAGGTTCACTTTTACTGTGGGTGGCGGGCATGCACAACCTGTGTCCTGCAGTACTAACAAACAAAACAAAAAATTAAAATCAGGAAATAAAATTACACTAAAACTAGCACTAATAGACTATATCTTCGCTGTATTCACTGGCAACGACACTAAAATTTGATACGCCCAAACTCACACACTCAAATGAAGTGCAAAGTGGTCGTTCACCAAATATAGAACCCAACAAGAGTTGGGGTCGATCCCACAGGGAATGCGCGTAAATACAGCTAGAGTACTTCTTCTCACGTGTACTTCCTATTTCCAAAATAACATTGCTTAATAAAAATGGGAGTTTTTGCAATAATATTTAAACTAAGTAACACACGTATTCTAGTGATTTCTATCTACGATGACTATTGAGGTTCAACAATGACTTGCTAGACTAGGTTTGCAGTTCCCATGACACCAATTCCAATATTCAAACTTAGAGCTTTTGCGACAGTGATCTCATATACAGAGTAAGTAAATAGTTAACACCTAATTCACCTTCCAGTCCCTCTTAGGTGTATATCGTTCCTTACCTTCCATTCTTAGAACATTTTACTCATTATAGTCTTACTTTCCACTCCAGGATACTCTCACCTTCCGGTCTCAAGTACTTAGACTAGGTTAAAAAACCCAAATTCTGCCACAAGACTCTTTTCCTAATCACAACCTCTCTTTTGGAAAATAGTGAATACAGGATTACCCCAATGCATCGACTTATCAAGGTTTAAGTTCAATTGAAGACATCTTATGCTGTATACGGTGATCATTTCAGATGTTAGCCCTAAATTTTCCTATCTTCTTTGGTAATATGATCCCCATAACCCTAGTTGTGGGTTTAGCCTATCATGCTTGAAGAATCTGAATTAGAACAAGATGAAGAAGACATGAATCACTCTTATGATTGAAAGATCAATGAAACTACAACTTGCAATTGCAATTCAACGGATCAAAGAGTTCGGTATTCCTTTGTCGATGGCTGACTGTATTGGCACAAAAGGATCGGTCATTCACTTGCTGATCGTTCACGAGTTGAACTTGCTCTCTTGCCACGCCTTTCACTCACTCGCTTGAGTACTGCAAAGGACATCAACAGTTAATCCTTAACTCCTAGTACAAAAACCATCTCGAATCTTCGAGGCAAGCGAATGATAATCCTTGTGGAGAAGGCGATACCGAAGAGAATAACTCAAGGGCACTGGCCCTTTCAACAACATAAGGGAAGGGGGCAAGAATAAGACGTAGAAAAAAGTTGCAAAGTAACGTGACAAGCACAATATTCTCTTCGGTCTAAGTTCAGCAATGAATACTAATTAAAAATGACCTAAAAATGTATTTATATGACTTAGAAACAAATCCTACACGAAATAGGAAAACTGGGCGTCAGCACGCTGAACGATGACTACACGGACTGTGTAAGGTTAGACGGTCCGTGTCACCTTCCTTTTGGATCCCCTTAAAACTGTATTTCACACTCTCCTCGGACGACCTCACTGACTCACTTAATGGGCATCTGTGACAGACTGTGTACTGTCACACGGTCCATTTGGGTCACCGTCTATTTTGCCTTAATGTGTTTCTTGAGTGTGTACCTTGCTACAAATTCTGTAACACTTCACGGTAGGTGCAACGGTCCGTGCAACTGCCAACGGCCCATCAACATATTCCGTGAGTTTTCACTTGAACTCAAATCCACAATAATATCATGCCCAACATTCTACCTCGGCTCACGGACAGTTACACGGCCCGTGAAGGAGTATACGGGCCGTCAATCCTCCCGTACAATTAGACTTGTGAAATTTCGGCTCGTTTCGACCTCAGGCATTCACGACTCATCATTTACAATCTCATTTTTTCATTTTGTATCTATTTGTTTGATTATTATACTGTATACTTTATATTTTTATTGTTCTATATTGTCAGGTTGTATAGTTTTCGTAGATTGTATCTTTTTTATCTTTCGCAGTTTAGTGAGTTATTAGTCCTTAATTTTAGTGGCATTAAATTTTACCATATATTCCTGGATTTACCATATATTTTTATATTTACCATTCATATTTTGTGAGCTTACATATCATATTGTATTGCCTTTACCCATTTATCTGTCTTAATTTTGTACCTTATTGATTGATTAGTAGTATACCTTATATTTCACTGTTCTGTATTGTTGGGTTTTATAGTTTTCCCTAGATTGTATCTTCTTGATCCTTGTATCTTAGTGAGTTATTCGTTCTTAGTTTAGTCGCATTAGGATCAATGGTGGATTAGAGTCATGTCGTCGATTGGAGTCGAAGGTAAGAGGTAGGGGTGCTAAGAGGGGTATAGACTTACTTAAGTTATGGGTAGGATCGTGGAATATAGGATCACTTAGAGAGAAATTCATAGCGCTAGTGAAGAGTCTTAAGAGGAGACAAATTAATATAGTGTGTGTTTAGGAGACCAGATGGGTAGGTACCAAAGCTTGGGACATAGATGGGTTTAAGTTATGGTACTCGGGTGGTTCTAGGGATAAAAATGGAGTAGATATCCTAGTAGATGAATACCTTAGGGAATATGTGGTTGAGATTAGGATGATTAATGATAGGATGATGTCTATTAAACTTGTGGTTGGTAGGCATGTAGTGAATGTAATTAGTGCCTATGTGCCTCATGTAGGAATGGATGAGGAAGTCAAAAGGCTCTTTTGGGAATATTTGGATGAGACTGTGAGAGGCATATCAGATATAGAAAAAATCTTCATTGGGGGAGACTTTAATGGCCATATCGGGGAAACTACCAACGGGTTTGAAGATGTTCATGGAGGCTTTGGTTTAGGGAGAGGAATGGAGTTGGTACATATCTCTTGGATTTTGCCAAAATCTTTGAGTTAGTTATTGCTAACTTATATTTCCTGAAGAGGGAAAAACACTTGATTACCTTTAATAGTACGGTAGCTAAGACTCATATTGATTACATATTTCTTCGAAAGGGCGATAGAAGCCTTTGTAAGAACGGTAAGGTTATTCCAAGTGAGAACATTTCCACTCAATATATGCTTCAAATGATGGATTTAGAGATCAAGAGAGACAAGAAGAAGAAAGTTATTTATGCTCAATCGATGATTAGATGGGGAGGACTAACTCCTACCCTTTCTCGAGAGATGGAAGAAAAATTAAATTGTTTATAGGGTTGGAGTAGTAATGGAGATGCAAACAATATGTGGGACATTACTGCTGGTTGTATTAGAAAAGTAGCTACCCAGGTACTAGGGATTTCGAGAGGGACCTTTGGTGGATGTCAGGGTGATTGGTGGTGGAATGACGAAGTTCAAGGCAAAGTGACAGCTATGAAATTTGCTTATACGAAATGGTTGGAGTGTAGGGAGAAGAATGAAAAGTGAAGGCGTAAGGAGATCTATAAGATGAAAAAGACAAAAGTGAAAACGGCGATGACAAGTGCTAAGACAATAATATTTTAGCGCTTGTATATGGAGTTAAGCAATAAAGGCGGGGACAAGAGATTGTATAGGCTTACTAAAGAGATATAAAGGAAAGCTCGTGACTTGGACCAAGTAAAGTGCATCAAAGATGAGCAGGGTGAGGTGTTGGTGGATGAGACTTCTAATAAGCTAAGGTGGAAAGGTTACTTTCATAAACTCTTAAACGACAAAAGAGATAGAGATATTGAGTTGGGTGAGTTGAAACTCTTTGATAGTCATTGAGATTTTGGTCATTGCAGGCGATTCAGAGTTGAAGAGGTTAGACATGTTATTAGTAGGATAAAGAGAGGGAAGATAATCGGTCCCGATGAGATTCTGGTAGATCTTTGGAAGAACATGGTCAAGGATGGTATAGAGTAGTTGACTAAACGGTTCAACATTATAATGAAGAATGCCAGGATGCCCGATGAATGGGGGAGGAGTACAATGGCATTGTACAAAAACAAGGGTGATATTCAAAATTGTAATAATTATAGGAGTATCAAGTTGTTAAGCCACACCATGAAGGTCTGGGAGAGAGTGGTGGAGATGAGGGTGAGAAAAGAAGTGACTACTTTAGAGAATCAGTTCAGATTCATGCTGAGGAGGTCGACAATTGAAGCAATTCATCTTGTTAGGAGATTAGTGGAGAAATACAGGGAAAGAAAGAAGAACCTTCATATGGTGTTCATTAATCTCGAAAAGGTCTATGACAAAGTTCTAAGGGATGTCCTATGGAGGTGTCAAGAGGTGAAAGGTGTTCTGATGGTGTATACTAGGGTAATAAAGGACATGTACGATGGAGCCAAAACTCGGGTAAGAATAGTGGGAGGAGACTTAGAGTATTTTCCTATTGAGATGGAACTTCACCAAGGATTTGTGTTGAGCCTTTTTCTATTTACCTTGGTGATGGATTAGTTGACACAGTCTATTCAGGAAGAGGTTTCATGGTTTATGCTATTTGTGGATGACATAGTTCTTATTTATGAGACTCAACTAAAGTTAATGATAGATTGGAGATTTGGAGACGTGTTTTAATGTCCAAAGGGTTCAAATTGAGCAGGATCAAAATAGAATACTTGGAGTGTAAATTCAGTGTTGTGAGGGATGAAGAAGACATTGATGTGAAGCTTGCCACTTAACCTATTCCTAAGAGAAAAAATATTAAGTATCTTGAGTTCATCATCCAGAGTAGTGGCAATATCGACGATGATGTCACACATAGTATTGGGGCAACATGGAGAAAATGGAGGCTTGCCTCTAGAGTATTGTGTGGTAAAAAGATACCACCTAAATTTAAAGGTAAGTTTTATAGAATGGTGGTGAGATGGTCTTTGCTATATGGGGTGGAGTATTGACCTATCAAAAACTCACATGTTTAGAAGATGCAGGTCGCGGAGATGAGGATATTGAGATGGATGTGTGGACATACCAGAGTGAAAAGATTAGGAATGAGACCATTTGGGAGAAGTTAGAAGTGGCCCCTGTGGCTGACAAGATGAGGAAAGTGAGACTGCGATGGTTTGGACATATGCAGAGAAGAAGTATCGATGCTCTTTTGAGGAGGTGCGAGAGGTTTGATTTAGGGGATACACGGAGGAGTAGAGGTAGACCGAAGAAGTATTGGGGGAGGTGATCAGACAAGATATGGTGACATTTGATCTCACCATTGACATGACCTTAGATAGAAAGGAGTATAGTGACATATTTGGTCTCCACATTCATATATCTCTATTCGCGTTTACAAAGTGTTATTTTACCTGAGACAGTTCAAAATATTAAAGTGACAGATTTGATTATTTTCCACCATTTTAACATTTCAAGCTCCATTTTTTAGAGAATCTTCAAGATTTTTCAAGGCAAAGCTATTGGGTAACAATTTTCTAACTTATTTCCTTAATTTTCGTTGATTAAATTGTATTTTTAACTTAGAAATTGGAATTTTTAATTGAAAATTTTGGGAATTTTTTGGACTTTGATTTCTAATGCTAAATTGATGATTATTTTAACTCTATTTTAAAATGGTTTTCACCGTTGTGATCCTTATTACTCGAGAAATATTTTTATGTATTAATTTTTAGATTCTAGGTACTTTTTTCGAAATGAAATTTTTGAACATTTTATCCTTTTTTCCCAAACTGATTGATTTTAGTGTGATTAGATTCGTTATGTGATTGTGATACTATATTTGAATACATTGTGGTAATTTGGTTTATTGTATAAAGGGAAAAGATTTAGATTTAACTTGATTTGAGATTTCTACTAAGGTAAATAAACTTTTAACCTTTTGTTAAGTATGATTGAACCTTGTATTATCCTATGTGAATATGTTTGGGTGATTTGACGAACAAAATGGGTTAGGTTGGTATTATTCTAGGCATTGATCATGAAAATTTGATGGGTAATTGTGAATCCTTATATTTGTGCTATAATTGTGGAAATTGTGAATTATTTGATGTTGACATTGAGATTGTGTTGTAAAATATTCAGAATTAAATATTGTATTAAATGATTTAAGTGGAAATCTTTCATATACTCATCCTTATGAACACTATTATTGTGTTATAATTACATGCTTGCTTGGTGCTCAATTGATGATGAAAAGCTGAAGAAAAATAGTTCCACTATAAAAAGAAAAGAAATAAAAAGTCGAAGGGAAATAGTTCTGGCTAGAGAAAGAAAAGAAATGGAAAGCCAAAGAAAAATGGTTCTGGCTAGATATGAAAGTATATGTTGAAGGAAAATAGTTCTGATTGATAAATGGTCCATGTGTGGCCCTCATGGGTTTAGGTCTGAGTTTATTAGCATATGTGTATCATAGGATAGACATGCATCATAATTATTTGACATTGTATCGCATGGTTTGCATTCTATTTTATTCACTTCATCTCATATCATTCCATCTTGATAATAGTATATGTGTAATGTGTGAGAATGTGAATGCTTTGAAACTTGTATACGAATAAGATTGGATTATTAAAAGACTACTATATATGTTGATAACTTGAACCTTATTATTGTGAAAAATAGATTATGTATACATTGTGGAAGCTTATGACTTTGATAAAATATGGTATCATTTATTTATGGAAATCATTTGTGTATTCTGAGGCTATGTCCTATGATATGTTGTTGTATATGTATTGTTATTTTGTATGGACTTTTCTGAGTGCATGTATGTAGTTCGGAAGTATATGATTGGGTGGATAAGAGTACTTGTGTTCTTCATTTCTTAACTTTAGGTTAGTTTCCATTTGTTGAGTACCCTGTTGTTGTTTGGTGCTCACCCCCTTGCTATATTTTTTTAGGTTGTGAATCCGATTAATCTTATTAGACTTTCCAGTTTCAAGATTGAGCTTTTGGATCTTTTGAGAGGTAGTTGCTTTTATCTTTAGCAAACCTTCGAGGATTCTATTTTATGTTTTGTGCTATTTAAGAACTAGACATTGAGACTTGTATTTCATTTAAGTATTCTGATTATTAGAGGCTTGTACATGTGACACCAGTTTTGGGATGGTTGTAGTTTTATTTTTCTATGTCTATCTATCATAATAGATTATTTTATCTTACGCTTTATTATTTTATTAGAGTTGTTTAGTTTTTGGACTGACTTTCCTTGGTAGATTAGGTGAGTGTCATCACATCCAATTTTTGAGCTATGATATAAAGATTGTTAGGAAAATTCTCCGTTACTTATTTTAATTCAGTCGTGCGTGGATTTTTGTATTGATGTTGAGTGCCACATGTTCTTTTGGTAGATGGCCAGGGCTAGAGCTTCAGCTGTTAGGATAGAATGGAGGAAACTCTCAAGGATGTTGCTGAGACACGAACTAGGGGTAGAGGTCAAGCAAAAGCTAAGAGGCATGTTTGAGGGGCGGCACTTGTCAGGGGTTATGAGAGGGGTGTCTTCCCTGTAGGATATCTTACTGAGGATAACGGTTATGTTAAGAGTCTTGCACAGATGACAGTATTATAGGTACATTGGGAGATTTGCAAACTTAGGTAGGCAGATGAGCTCCTACGGTATAGGGTTCTGCAGTTCATATTTATGTGAGCTAGACACCTATGGTTCCTGCATTGGTACAGATGGAACCTAAGCTAGTTTTTGTTGTAGATGGTCAACTTAGCTATGAGAGATTTCAATAGATGGAATCCCTCAATTCTAGGATGCTTATAAGTTTTTAACGCTATGCAATGAGATGTTGAAGGCTATGGGACTAGTTAATTCAAACAGTGTTAGGTTTGTTGCCCTTCATCTTCGAAAACCATTAGAAAGTGGTAGAGGAGTTACTCGAAATCGAGACCAACATGATCTTCTCTGGTGGAGTGGGATGTATTTTCAAGTGCCTTTCGAGACCATTTCATACCTTAGAGTGTTCAAGAGGAGGGTTGGTTGAGATTTAGGAGCTTGAACTAGGGTGGTGGACATTTATGAGTGTGAGGCACATTTCTATAAGTTTTATCATCATGCTATATCATTGATCCTTACTATGGAAGATTTGGTTTTCTCTATCAAATATTATGTCTTCAAGCTCGTGCATAAGAGAGTTCCTTTTTAATCTAGTGTGAGCATCACCAAGGAGGCAATGATGGTAGTTCATGGGGAGTTCAGGGACCTCAAGAGGGCCCGTCCATTTGGACAGTTCTCAAGGACCTTATCTGGAGGTAGAGGTTTTTTCAAGAGGGGTGATTCTTCTCATCCCCAAGGGCTAATGCATGCATCGTTTCCATCATTTGAGGATGGTCCTTGTAGTCATATCAATTCATTGAGGTCATCCCAGTGGTTTACTCGTAGAATATCCTATTTTTCTTGTGGGAATCTAGGACATATTAAGTGAGAGTGCCCTACAAAGGATCGAAGAAGGGCTCTATAAGATTCCACAGTTGCATCTCAGGGGTAAGTGTCTCAGACTAGAGGTCATGGTGGAGTTCAACATAGTAGGGGTTATCATGCTTTAGGTGGAGGTGCGAGTGATACTTTGATTTAGCCAGAAAGTGGAGGTGATGTTCAAGACAAAAAAGCTCAGTGCTACGCTTCTCCTAGAGGACTCGAGGTAGAGGCATCATGTGTGTTATTATAGGTATTTCCTAAAATAGTTATTTATATGTATTATGTTGCCTTATCATGATATTTATACCCCTATATGAATCCTATTTTGACTTTAGGGTTCGCTTGTTATGTGATTATGTTGCATGAATATAGATGTCATGACCCGGATAGGGAGGCCTAGATGTGACATGGCGAAGGAGGACCCGAAGACCCTCGATCAAGCCATCATAGCATCATTACACACATCATCG
>JBCEWC010020759.1:0-10773 GCA_038996855.1 Solanum aculeatissimum
CTAAAGTGTTTAGCTACGAAAAATTTTATATTTAGCTACAATGCATTTTGTAGCTTTAAGTACATTTTCTTGTAGTGTGTTCAATAAACTTAACAAGGTTTAGAATTTCACTTGCCTCAACTAACAACCAGAATCAAGCGATAACCAGAGCTTTACCCCTCAAATTTGTACCCGAGACGTCACAATCTATCCAAATATAGCATCACAATTACATAAGAAATCTAATAACACTAAAATCAATCAATTTAGGTGAAAAGGATAAAACAGTCAAAAATTTCATGTCAAAAAAAGTAATTGGATCTAAAAAATTTTTACATTAAAATGTTCTCCTCGCAATAAGAATTCCAACAATGAAAACTAATTCAAAAATGGAACTAAGATGAGGGAGGAATCATCAATTAAAGTTTAGGAATCAAATTCTGGAAATTTTTCAAATTCCACAATAAAAAAATCCCAAAATTATACAAATCACAATTAAATTAAATGGGTTAGAAAATATACCAATCAATTTGCCCTGATAAATCTCGAAATTCATCTCTCAAATTAAGATTGAAATATTAAAAATGGTGAAAATGAGTCTAAAACATGTCTTTAAAATGTTTACTGGTTCAGGTCTAAAAAGACCTCCGCGAATGCGGCCCCTTTATCTATGAATGCGGATAAGTGCCTGAATGACCTCCGCACACGCGGATCGAACCCCCACTAACACGGAGTGTTAGGCCTCTTGACCTCCGCAAACACGAAGGGTTCTCCGTGAACACGGAGAAGAATGGTGGCCTACACTAGAAAATTATGCACCAGCAATAACACACCTAGAATCAAACTCGGAATAGGCACTCGGAACTCATGCGAAATCATAATTTCACAACCAAATAGGTATTCTTACCAAAAACATCAAATCTGACTCAACGAAATAATCAGAATTTGATTTTGAGGCCTCTATGACACAGTTACCAATGCAACTCCAATAAACTAGTTTAAAACTTGAAATATCGAAATTGTCTTCGAAAACTCCAAAAATTGTTACGAGATCATTTCTAGCGCTAGTTTGACCATTCAGAACCACTAGAACTGTCGGAATTTTAATTTGAGCTTTCGAATTTCAAATGTTGACCAAAGTCAAATCTTGGCTCTAGAAACAACTAAAACCACAACTTTGGGTTCAAAAACTTCATTTTCACTCAGAATTCAGTTCTGCAAGTTCTCGTAGACCAATTTTGCTATTCCGAAGCTAATGGAATCGACAGAATCATATTCCGAGACACGAAACTCAAAATGGCTCCGAAACTCAAATTTTTCAAACTTAAGCTTTTAAAAACTCTTTCTTTTGCAAAACTCCAACTTTTTCAAAATTTTCGAAATTCGACTTTTCAAGTCAATCAAAAATAACCTTAAGCAACTTCCAGAAAGGACAAAACAGTAATTTAACTGAAATTTTCAGATATGACCTTCAAGGTCATTACAGTATCGAACACTAGAAATTTAAGTAAGAAAATTAATTTAATTTTCAAGAAAGAAACAAAAAAATATTTTTATTGTAAACTTTTTCATTTAGACCATAAAGACACTTTTATTCAACAAACTCTATTATTAACACAAGGGACAATCCATGTATGTGAACTTTGGTAACTAAAAATCAATTAGTGCATTTCCTTTTCTTCTTGATTGCCTTTGCTAGGAGGTTGAAATCTGCTGAAGACCCTGTAAGCTGAAATCACAGCTAATGCAAGGAAACAACAAAGGGTGATGGCATGAAGAACCAAAATCAGCTTTAATCTACTGCAGAATTTTCCAAAAGAAGTGCAGGCTTCACTCCATGTCACCTTTTGGTCACCATTGTAGGCTAAATAAAGAATTTCCCAAATTGCAGCCAATGATGTAACCATTAAGTATGCTATAAGCTGTGCATAGGAAACAAAAATTAGCTCACATGGAAGAAAATAGTACTCCCATCGTCCCATTACAAAATAATTGACATTTTGAATTTGTGATCTAAAACAAATTATAAATGGTTGACTAGATAAGTTAGAAAAATCCCTAAACAACAATCACCATTTTATGAATTTTCTTATTTAAACTATTGATTATTCACAAAAAGAATATGCTATGTTACATCAACTTCACATTCCAAAAGCTCATCAAAAAGTTCCAAGCTGTAGGTGTGGAAAAAAGTTGAATGAATAGGTTAAAATCCCCTAAACTATAGGATGCTCACGAAATCCTCAATTTTAAGACTTATTTCTTCTTTTATCACTTGTCAGCAAATTATTTCAAATTTTTTGTGACATATTTAACCAAGACTTTAGTCTAAAATGTGTTACGGTCCAAGAATAATAGGAAACCCCAATAACTTTAAATATGAAACGCATTAGGAATTTGTTAAACTAAATATTTTTGTATTTATAAAGTATCTTTTTAAAACAAAATAAAAAATTTTAACATTAAATTGTTTCTAAATATTAAATAAGTATTACCTCTAGGACTCTACCAAAATCCAGAGTCACAATTTCTTTTAAAAAAAAAACTTTATCAGTTTCACATTCTTTCAGGTTTAGTTTGTTCTAAAAGAATATTACTTTATTATAATTAATAATAATTTAATTTTAAATTTTTAATTAAATAATTTATAACAATACAATATGTAAGAATTATTTTAAATTACAAATTTCAAAATCTCTTTTTTTTCCAATACTGTGCTAAATCAAACATGCTACGGATGAAAAATAAATCAAGAATCAAAATGTGAAAAAAAATGAAGGGAGAATCAATTACCTGGTCAGAAACAAAGAAGAACCATACTTTAGTGACTAAACCCCTGACCCACAAAGATACAGCAGTAAACAGAGCATATCCACCTGATGCAGCACTGATGCCAACCATGTACCTGTTCAAATTGTTGCTTAATCATACACCCAAAAAGAGAAAAAAAAAGATATGAAGATACAAATGAATATTATTCTCACTTGAGTCCTGTAAAATTGGTGAATTCCAGCTTCCCATAACTGCTATTGTACTGTTGATTGATGACAGAAAGCCATATGGAAGCAATAGACAAAGGTATGACAAACAACCTCAGTGTACAATCAAGGGCTTTAAGATTTGATGCATCATGTCCAAGAAATCCCATTTTGTTATGTTGAAATGTAGAGCAACATGTAGACTTATTTTTATACAGAGAGAGTAGGTGAATCTATTTATGTTGGTATTAATTTATCTGAATTTTTTGGGTTTTTTTTTTTAATTTGAAAAAGGAGGATTGGAAATGATGAGGTTGAAGACAGGTAGCTTATCTATAGTGGGAAGAAAGAGAAGAAGTGGAGTAGAGTGGCCTTTTTCAGAAGAGAAAATCATGGCAGATGGTGAGTGAATTTTGGTTGGTGATTACTTTAGGGATCGTTCCGAACAATTTATTTCAAGATTGTTATTTTGAGATTAATTATTTTAAGATAAGTTATTTCAATATGAATGTGAGATAATTTATTTCATCATTATGGTATAAATAATGGGATAAGTTATCCCAAACTATGCAACTAAACAAATAATCAAAATTTTATCCCTTCATTATTTTTTTATCTCATTATTATTTATTTTTATCCCTCACCCCTAAATCTCTAATATCTAATGCTACATAACACGTGTATTCCTGCAAAAATAGGATAATTGAATCATGTTTCATCATAAAATTTAATTATTTATTTATTTCATAAAAAGATGATTTAGCTAAATTTGTTACAAAATTTTTAAAAATAAAATAAAATTTAATTTTGTAATTTTAAATTAAAATTATATTAAATTTATTAAAATATTTTTAAATTTTGATAGTCCTAACATAACACGTAAAAAATTGGAATTGAAATGCTAAAAAAAATCAATTTTTGTGAAACATAGTAAAAAAGAAAATAAGTCATTATTTTTAATCAAAGAAAGTAATTTATTTTTGTTAAAATTGAACAAAAAAATATTTATTTATCCATTAAATTTCAATTTTTTCATTTTAAATTAGAGATGAAAAGTCAAAAACAACTCAAATATGTATGCTACTCAAAGACAACTTCAATTTTTAAAAACTAGATATTCTTTTTAAATTTAACAATAAAACATAGTCAAATGTTAACATTTGCTCAACTTATAATATTTTTAATATTAAATTTATTATACTTTTAAAATTATAAATAAATAAGTTTTAGTAAATTTTATCACATAAATTTATTTTACGTATATGAAACTAAGATTAAAAACGATATATTCACCGGTGAATTGAATCCACACGGCTCTTAGGCCTTCTTTTCTGAATCCAACCACAAACATAGAAACAAACAAAAGTTATAGGCAATGACAAAATTTGACTTTTGTCCACATTTTGTAGAGAGGCATGCCTCTTTCTATTCCTTAAAAATTCTCAAATACTGTTATTGTAATTAACGAGTGATGAAGTAAAAAAATTTAAATTTTACTGTAACAATCTTAAATAATAATAATTAAATTTTAAATTAAAATTTTACTACAATAAATATATTATTTATGTAAATTTAACTTAATCGCATATAAATTACTAGCTCTAACCGTGGAGGATTGAATTGTTTGCTTTCGGCTTGTGGACCCGTGAAAGATGACAATTAAGTGCTGTTGAATTTTGTGGCTAAGGTTTTGTTTGGTAGGAAGTTAAATGTAAATAAAATGTGTAAAAAAAGAGGGTGGAGGTGCGCCTAGCTAAGAAAAACAATAAATGTTTAGAATTCTTTTTGGGTGGGACTGGCAGGGGTCAAGGTAGTGATGAGATAAAAAAATTAAATTTTTTAAAATTTAAATTTTTTTTAAAAAATAGATTATTCTATTTTATTTATCAGAGGCTAAGGGTGGGGTGAAATTAAATTTTTTAAAGTTTTTTAAATTTGATTCTTTTTTAAATAATTTTTTTTTTGTGGAGAGGGTGGGGTAGGAGGTGGGGGAAGTAAGGGGGGTCGGGGTAGAGGTAGTATACAATAGCAATAATATACTCAATTTAATCCCAAAAAGTAATATCACGGAGATAGAGAGGTTGTTTCTAAAAGACCATTGACTCAAAAGTCCTCCCCTAGTAAAAGAAAAAATAAAATATACAATAATAGCTAAAAAGAAGAGCAATGTCAATTCTATAAGAAAAAACAATAGAAGTATTAGAATAATCAAAGAATAACAACATAATCATACTAGTACGACTAATTTTATGAAAAAGGTGAAAATCGTCACAAGGTAATACAACATTCTACCTCTACTAATCTTCTACCATAATATGTGACCTCCGCCCCTTTCTATCTAAAGTCATGTCCTCGGGGATATAAACTTGCACCATATCATGTCTAATCACTTTCCCCCAATAATTTTTCCATCTATCCTTACTCCTCTGCGTAATACCTAAATATAACCTCTCACTCCTCTTAACTAGGGCATTAATACATCTTTTCTACATATGAAAAAATCATCTTAGTCTCGCTTTTCTCATCTTATCTTTCATAGAGGTCACTCTCACCTTCTCTCAAATAACCCCATTCCTAATCTTGCCACTCTTAGTATGTCTATACGTCCATCTTATCATCCTCATCTTGGCGACATGCATCTTCTGAATATGTGAATTTTTCACTGGCCAACACTTCATCCCATATAACACAACAACGGTCTAACCACCATTCCATAGAATTTACCTTTAAGTTTATGTGACACCTTTTTATCACACAATACTACATAGGCGAGCCTCTATTTCATCCATGCTTCCCTAATGCGATGTGTGACATCACCGTTGATGTCCGTACAACTTTGAATGACGAACCCAAGATATTTAAAACTTTCTCACTAGGGATTATTAATACATTCTATTTAATATTATTTTTATACGCAATACCAAATGGCCCCCTATAGTATCCAAAATCCTAAAGACCGTAAGAGTGAGCCGAATTGCCCAACATAGCATCTCTGTTTCTTTTCTCATTTAAGAGTTTATGGAAGTATGCTTGTTGATTACGTCCAAAATTATACCTCCCAATTAAAGTATAAGCGGTCGTTGTTCAGATATAAAACCTAACAACGGTTAGAATCGATCCCACGAGGAATATGGTTCTGACTTGGAATAATTAAAGCAACATTGAGAAATTAATCAACTTATTCCCAAAGGGGGATTGTTATGAAAAAATTGCAATAATTAAAACATATTCTAATAACAATTAGGATACAAGTTTTACAAATTCAGTGAGAGAAAGTAACTAGGATATTGTGTTCCCCATGAATTCCTAACGCGGTATAACCTCATAATCATAACATTTCTAGTGTGTAGCATACCAAAACTGGAAAGTTATGTTCAACTAAGTCCTTGGTCCTGCAAACAGGCAAATTTCACCACGCAACTTGGTCCGTCTATGGGTGTTGCATTACTAACCCTTACCTTGGTCCCAGTACATTCATCCCTTGGTTCGTTCATGCTGATTAAATGAGTGTACTCACATAAAATCTTGTTATTTATCCCTTATCACATTCATTACCCTCTTGGTCCAACAAGTAAGAATTAGACGGGTTCTAACGTGGCCTCCGTTAAAAAGTAATCAAAACGAAGGGATAAATAGTACATGCATGCACACTTTCCAAGAATTATAAATTATTCAGTTGTTACTTTGTTAGTTCTTTATGGTTCCCACAACCCTAATTGTGGATTTAGCTACTCATATTAGTTGTAGAGGATGAAATCATGTTTGATGTTTGCTTGATTAAATACTTACAACCAAAAAATTAAAGAATTGAAAATCCAAAATCTCCACATAAATAACAATACGAAGATTTGAAAGTAAGAATAAAGTATGTCTCTCAAAATCTCCAAGAACAAACTCAAATTAAAAGTAATATTCTGTTCTCTAGTCTACATATCCAGAATAATAAAAACCCTATTTATAGACATAAAAAACTAAATCTTAAATGGACAAGGACAACTGAATTCGGGCCCGACCACGAGCCAATGTACGACCTATGAAATAATCCACGGCTCATGGTCAGGGCATCGTGGATTACATTCCTGAAATCTGAGAAAAATTTATGAGACCTCATCCACAACTCATAATTTAGACTACAAGTCGTGGTCTTCTTCGTCTCATTGACTTCCTGAAACTCTACATTCTGAACCACGATCAAGACCCGGGGTCATGAAATGAACCACGACCGTCCTGCTAATCGTCATAGACTTTAGAAAATCTTCTTAAATCTGGATTCAAACTACAAACATCTACCTACGGTTCGTGGATCAAACCACGACCTGTAGGTGGTCTCGAACAAGGTCAAAAGCTGCAAAACTCAGCAATCCTCACAAAAATATTCCAAACCATGTAATCCTATAAAAATATCACAAACACACATCAAATCTACTAAAATCGCTAGAGAAGACACAAAATTCTAAGTTTAAACCATCAAAAGTGTCGTATGTTGGCGGCATATCACTTGCCACCTCTGCTTAATGAAGGTCTTGTCTACCAACACCTCACCTTCCTCATCCTTGATACACTTTACTTGATTCAAATCGCGAGCATTTCTCTTCCTTTCTTTCGCAAGCCTATACAATCTTTTATCACTCGTGATAAGTGACTTTACTTCAGTCTTCGTCGTCTTATAGATATCTTAAGCCCCAATTCTCATCCTCATCCACACAGGAAACATATAGGGGCTTTTTAAGATATACATCTCGCTACATCATCCAAATCCTCCCAAAAGAGCTTTTTGACTGTCTCATTCAGACCCGGTTGAGGAGTATAAGCACTAATAATGTTCACAATAAGCCTAACTATAATTAGCTTAATTGTTATCATCCTATCACTAATCCTCCTAACCTCCACCACACTCTCCCTAAGGTCCCTTTATTAGAAAACCCACTTTATTTCTATCCCTAGAGCCTCATGAGTACTATAAGTTAAACCTGTCCTTGTTTACATCCTGAGTTTTAGTACCTACTCATCTGGTTTCCTGAATGTAAGTTATATTAGTCTTTCTTCTATTAAGACTCTTCACTAGCTCTATGAACTTCCTTGTAAGTGATCCTATATTCCACGATCATATTCTCAACTTAAGAAAAATCGACCCCTTTTACTCCTGCTACCCGTCACCCCTAACCTTAATA
Source organism: Solanum aculeatissimum (assembly GCA_038996855.1). Taxonomy (NCBI): domain Eukaryota; kingdom Viridiplantae; phylum Streptophyta; class Magnoliopsida; order Solanales; family Solanaceae; genus Solanum; species Solanum aculeatissimum. The sequence continues at coordinate 8,129 of JBCEWC010020759.1, forward strand.
GAAGACATGACCCTATTCCATCATCAATTTTTGTGGAAACTGAAAAGGATAAACTGAGAACAAATAAATCGATAGGTTATAGTAAAATCAGAAGATATTTGTGCTTGAAATCAACAACTCAACAAGTAATAACAGATAAAACAACAAAATATAGAGTATAGACCATGCACAATAACCAATAATCAACTACCTAATTCTATAGGAAATACGTGCAACAAACAATAACAATAATATACAAGTAGTAAAAGGGAAGTAAACTATAGAGTAAATGGTAGGACAACGAAGAAACCAATAGGCAAGCACAAGAACAAGAAGTCCAATTCTAAATTGTTTAAACTAATGGTAAATCTGAATAATCTAAAAAATTTGAAGTAGGTTAAACACATAATGAAGAATTTTAAAAACAAATTCTTAACTTCTTAATTTTTTGAGGGGGGGAGGTGTTGTGGGTAGGTAGACTTGAACAGAGTGTGGGGTAAAAAAAATTTAAAATTTTTAAAAAAAAAATTTAAAAAATTTAATTTTTTTAGGGTGAGGGGGGTACAAAGTGGGTTGAGAAAAAAAATTATAATTTAAAATTGGAGAAGAGTTTTGACAAATATTTTTTCTATTTTTTGGAGCAAAGTTGCATTACCCTTAAAATTTGTGGAAAACGAGTTGATTTGAAAATACTTTTTAAAATATTTAAACAACCAAATATAAAAAAATTTAAAAATATGTTTCAGAAAATAGTTTCCTTAATACCAAACACACTCTAAGGCTAATTCATTTTTATTGGAGATTAACATGTGATTTATTCATTCACCTGTCTTACGATTATTTATTTGTTAGCACATACATCTAAATCATTCCTATACACATTTTCAAAAATTATTAAATTTCAAGATCTTTGTGAAAGTGATATTTATTATTCCTTTAGTTTTAATTTATTTATCAAATTCTTATTTATTATGAAATTATTCCATAAATTTATAATCTTAAATATGTAAATTGAAACGTTAAAGTGAAAGAATTGACAGAAAAGAAAATGATATTTTCTTTAAACGAATTAAAAATAATAGCAAGATAAATAAATCAAAATGAAGGGGATATTATTCTATCTATTACTTATGTGTCTCGTTATGTGACACAATTACTTTATTAATCAGCCCCACAAAGAAAAATGCATTACTATATATCGTAAGTACTAATAATTTAACTTTAAGATAAATATTTATTTTTTGTTTGACGATTTGAGGTAGAATTTTTTTTTTAAAACTCTTTATTAAGATCTTTTTATATATCTTGAGTTTAACTTTTTTATCAAATTAGAATGAGATAATCAAATTGAAAGTGATAAAAGTATAATTAGGCAAGCTATGTTGCATAAGCAAAAACTTGAATATTGCATCATTCACTAATGAACAACAAACTAACTAACTAATTGTTGTTAAGCTCACTCTAATCAATCATAAGTTAGTTAAGATTCCTAACTAACTGCCACATCACTAGCTTCAATACTCCCTCTCAAACAGAATGGCAAGAACACATTCTTCATTCCAAGCTAGCGTAGTAGAAAGTGATGTTGTTCTTTTCCCAAGCCCTTAGTCAATAGATCAGCAGGTTGCTCCTTTGTTCCTATGTGATGAGTTTTGATCAATCCTTGTTGTATTTCCTCTCTTACAAAATGACAATCGATATCTATGTGTTTAGTTTTCTCATGAAATATTGGATTGGTTTCTATATGTATGGAAACTTTGCTATCACAATATAGACCAATAGGCTGAACAATTGAAATCCCCAACTCCTTGAATAAGATTATTAACCAAGTTACTTCTGCCACCGTTGATGTCATGCTTCTGAATTTAGCTTCTGCTGAACATCTTGAGATGGTGTCTTGTTTTTTTGATTTCCAAGAGACCAAGGAAGATCCTAGTTTAATCATATACCCTGTGATAGATTTTCTAGTTTGTGGATAGATGGATCAATCAGAGTCACAATATGTAAATAAATGGTGATTGGTAGTTGAAAACATAAGCAACCTAAGGTCTGGAGCATTCTTAATGTATCTAATGACTCTGATGGAAGCTTGCATGTGAGACTCCTTTAGGTTGTGCATGAATTGACTTAGAATCTGGACAATGTGAGCGATGTCAGATCTAGTCATGATGAGGTATAAAAGTCTTCCTATCAGTCTTTGGTAACATCCTGGATCTGTTAGTACCTTGTCATCATTTGTGCTTCTATTGGACATATCAAACTCATAAGAAGTGAGTCTTTGATTGAAATCAACTGGTATAGAAGCAGGTTTAGCTTCCCCTTGCCCTGAATCTGCAATCAGTTAAAGGACATACTTCCTCTAATCTATTAGGATACCAGATGCACTCCTGAGAAATTCAGTGCCAAGAAAAAAGTTTAAATCACCAAGATCCTTCACCTTGAACCTCTGTTGAAGATTATGTTTAGTGGAGTGGATGATGAGTCGTAAAAACACTCATCATTTGACACCTTTCTAGCTAGAACCTTTGCAAATTCTCAAGAAAATTGTTACGTTTAATGTTTGTGTGGTGTAGTGTGCAGGAAAATCAAACACAGCATGATGAAAGAGCAATCTGGGACAAACTGTGGCCAAACGGACAGCCTCACGGACCGTTTAATGGTTAACG
>JBCEWC010020760.1:0-10772 GCA_038996855.1 Solanum aculeatissimum
TTTTGGTTTGAAAAATTTTTTTTGTTCCGTTTTGGTTAAAATCAAAAAATTTGTTGCCCTTTTGGTTCCGGACTCCACAATATATATTGATAAACTAATTGGCCAAATTGTATAGACTCCAAAACTTTCCTAATATAAAACACCAACTATTTGATGTCACAATTATTTATTTCAAATCTGGTATAATTCTGCAGCAAGAAAATAGAAAAATTTGCCAACTAGCAAGCCAGAAAAAGCAAGTGATGACAAATTTAAAAGAAGAAGTTATTTTCAAAAGGGCTATCATAATATATATATATATATATATATATATATAAATGAAAAAAAAAATAGTATTTTGAAAATGATAGCTAACAAATTTGATTCCTTTTATTGATTATTATTATAATTGCTGAATTTAACATTTCTTCACAGAGTTGAGCTACTGTAACAATTTCGAGACGAAGTTAAGCTACTATAACAATCTATCTTAAGATAAGAAGTCACATATCGATAAAAATAAAGGAGAAATGTTGGATATATAATTAAACATGTCATACTTACTAGTGACGTGTTTTCAAGTCGGGTGAGCTTAGACGTAATGCATATGTTATCACTAGGGAGCTCAACTGTTACAGTTACATTCAATAACATTTTCAAATCATAATTTAAAAATAGATATTTTTAATATTTTTTACTCACATATTAAAATATTATTTTTAATAGTATTAATCATAAATACCATTTTATCTCCAAAAAAAAAACATTAAAATTATATTTCATTTTAAAATTATCCTTATTTTAATTCAGACCTTTTAGATTATTATTAGTGTAATAGAAAATAAAAAAATAAATAAATAAATAATATCTCTTGAGTTTTTAAAAGTCACATTTGTTACCATAATATAATATATATAATAAATACCCATAAGAGTTCACTTAAAATAACACATAGTTCAAACAGAAAAATTGTGCCCCGTTTGGATTGACTTATTTTAAGTGTATTTAAATTAAAATAATATTTAAGTAATTTTGAAGTGTTTGAATAAAATTAAAATATGCTTATAAATACTTATTTTTAAGGAAAAATAATAAAATAAACCAAAATTCATAAGCAAAAAATTTCTAACATATGATTTTTGACTTATAAATTCTACTTAAATCAAAAATAATAAGTCAATTCAAACAGACTCTATACGATTAAATATAAAATACTTCATGTGAAAAGTATAACTTGGTACACGAATCGCAAATTAATTGAACTCAAAATAACTTTAAAATGAATATCGAATACAAAACGAAAGAAAAATTAGAGTGAGGGAAGCCCCACACGGTGATTGTACAGTGACACACGTGACCAGAAGAGTATCACAGATTCACGGACTACCCCTTGGGAATTGCAAAACAACAGAACTGGTCCCCTAATTTTTTTGAATCAGACACATGTGGGTCCAAATTGAATTAATTATTTTGTAATCATTTTATTCCTCATGTCCTCAACATTATATTGGAACAAGTAATGAAAAGGTATCAAACTTTTCTACTTTCACTTTCTCACTTTCAACTTCCAACTCCAACAAAATAAAATAATTACTCATTTTATCCCAATTCAAATGATTTCTTTTAGTTAATTTAAAAAAGAATGATATATTTTTATATTTAATATTTTTTTGTCATGTTTTATGTGATATTTTTTTCATTTTGATTCATTTTTAAAAAAATGTCATCTTACTTTAATAAAAAATAATTTAATTTTTAAATTTTCATTTTACCTTTAATGAAGTGATATATATAAGAATGATTTTAAACCACAAGTTTCAAAAGTTTTTTTTTTTTCTTAAACATCGTGTCAAGTCAATGGGTGTCCCATAAAATGGGACGGAGAGACAACAACAACACAAATACCCAGTGGAATCTCACAAGTGGTGTCTGGGGAGGGTAGAATGTAAGCAGACCTTACCACTATCTCATAGAGGTAGAAAGACTGTTTATTGGAAACCCTTGTCTAAACATCCATAAGCAGAATAAACTAGATATGAAAAAAGGAAAGGAAACAGAAAAAGCGATTAATAACGAAAAACACATGATAGTCTGAAAATACGATACAATTAACATATATAGGACGGATAATGACAACACAGGATATAAAGACACGACAAATCCCACTATCCTACTATACCCCACGGCCAGACATTAACCTAATCCTACTAACTTTATCAAATTTTAAGATCAAAATAATTATTCTTTGATGTATGGTGGAGTATATATGAAGAACTTAAATGATCTTCTTTTTTTTTCATACACCAAAACCATTTTGAATGCATGATTTATATGAAGAACTTAAAATATTCCAAATTTTTTTTCCTCATTTCTCTTTAAATTAAACAACTAGGAAATTAATTAAATAATTTATGGTTGGTGGCTACTTTGATAATAGGAATATTTTGGCTCGAAAGACTACAAAGGACACACAGCTCTACACATTCTAGTTACAAGCAGCATACAGCCAATACACATACAACATGGTAACATATATATATATATGTAGTTACTACTACAAAAACATATAGTAATATTATATATATCCAATCAAAAAATATCGAGACAAACAACACGTAAATTTAACTATAGTCTAAGATGATTAATAATATACTCCATATAATAACAACAAAAACAATATATTCATAGTAATTTTATAAGTAGAGTTTGGAGAGGATAATGTGTATATTGTCGTCTTAGGAAGGCAACAACATGTAAATTAATTAATTTTAGGGAAAAGGACTTAATATATGGCTCGAGTTTGCGATTTAGAGATGCTAAATCTCTCGTTATAAAAGTGACTTACATATACCTTTATTGACCAGTAATTTGATAAATGATGATAATAAATATGTTATACTTCCTTTGTCCATCTTTATTTGTTCACTATACTATTTTGGGATGTCCAACAATAATTGTTCAGTTTATGAAATCAAGAAATAATTAAAACTTAATTCCTAATTTACCTTTAGCATTATTTATAGTCAATTTCATATTATATTTTTCAAAATATTGTATGTATTATATATATTCAAAAAGTGATCTGGTAAAATCACCCATATCATTTACTCCCTCCGGTTCCTTTTATGTATCATCTTTTGTAATTGCACTTGCATTAAGAAAAAAAATGACTTTACTATTTTACTGTTATTTAATGTATATTAATTATTTTTTAGTTCTTTTAATTAGTCAAATATATCTTTTCAAAACTCATTAACTATTAAGGGTAAAATACGAAGAATAATGTCATTTATATATTGATTTTGTGAAATGACATATATTAAAAACCATCTATTTATAGTAAGAACGACATATAGAAGAGACCAGAGCTAATAAGCAACAAGTAACGATAAACAAAGAGAGTAACTACATTGATATCATAAAAAAATTTTACTCCGTCAATGTATATAATTTAAATTTATAATAATTAAATAGAGAAGGAAATATAGGTGGCCCCTAGCTGCTAAATCTATGGCTGACTGACTTTGAAAAAATAAAAGGTAGAGATAAAGATGAAAGGAGAGTTGTGTAGAAAAAGTGAGGAAAATATTCTCCTTAGCTTTCAAGTTGGTCTTATTATTATTATCTTTTTTTTTTTGGTGTTTTCTTTTGAAATCAAACAAAAAAAATTCCCAAGAAAACATTGTATTTCTCTTGATATGTTTTAAGATTTAAACAACTTTGTGTTTTTCTTTGTGTTGTTGTGTTCTACTACTTATGTTTGTGTTCTTTTGGCACAATCTGAGAAAAAAGCGTGTGAGATTTGAATACTACCAAGGTTTTCTTAACTGTTTGTATTTGGAAAAAAAATACTTTGTTTTGTAGCTTGGACACAAAACTAAATTAACAAAATGATGTCTGGAGATGTGTTTTCATTTCCTTCTTCTGTCAAAGCAGTACTTCCTCATCATCAAGAACTTCAAACAAACCCTAACCCTAAACCTAATACTTCTTCCAAGAAAAGAAGAAATCTTCCAGGAACACCAGGTATATTAGTATTTATTGTTATATTTGTACACATAGATGGATTTGCATGTATAGTCATGTAGGTATATGGGTTCAAGGATAAATCCAGGAAAATAGGAGCATGGGGTTTATGAGATAACCATAACAGATACGTCAGATGGATGTTAAGGTGTTAGATACTATGTTTTGATGAAGTCATGTTTTGTAAGAACTCAGAATCTTGAACATATAAAGGTCAAATCTTGAATTCGTGTCTGAACTGCATGTATATAAAAGAAATACTTTAATTTTAACGTTTTATTGTTTGGTTTTTTGAGTTTTTGTTTTCAAGTTAATTTCTATGAGATAAGCATAACGGATGCGTTGAATGGACGTCAAGGGGTTAAACACCATGTTTTGATGAAGTCATATATTCGAATCTTGAACTCATAAAGATTGAATCTTGGATCCGTTTCTGAACTACTGCATGTATATTTCTTGAAACACAGATCCAGATGCTGAAGTTATTGCACTTTCACCAAAGTCACTCATGGCAACAAACAGATTCATATGTGAGATTTGCAACAAAGGTTTTCAAAGGGACCAGAATTTGCAACTTCATAGAAGAGGACACAATCTTCCATGGAAGTTAAAGCAAAGGAACAAGCTAGAACAAGTGAAGAAGAAAGTGTATATATGTCCAGAAAAGACATGTATTCACCACGATCCATCGCGTGCACTTGGAGACCTCACTGGTATAAAGAAACATTTTAGCAGAAAACATGGAGAGAAGAAGTGGAAATGTGAAAAGTGTTCAAAGAAATATGCAGTTCAATCAGATTGGAAAGCTCATAGTAAAACTTGTGGAACTAGAGAGTACAAATGTGACTGTGGCACAATCTTTTCCAGGTATTTTTTAAATTTCTAGTTTAATGTTTTTGTTGGAGAATATTTGTTCCAAGTACAATAAATGTTCATCCATTCATGGAAGTAAAATAAATACTCATCCCCCCATACATATTAATTACTTATTTCATTATTTGAAAATAATAGTTTGGCCCTCGAATTGATTCTATTTTTGAAAGATCTTTCCTCGCTCTAAGGAACAAATGCCCGAGTTAACTAGAATCATCTCGTTAGCTTTTAGAGCTCTTTCGAGATTGTTGTTTTATGCCAAGTCCTTCGTTATTTACTCACAAAACTTTAATATACTTTTTTCTAAAGTGAAATTCACGAACAAATACAACTTCAAATTGATCCAAATACTCTTTTTCGATTTCAACTTCAAATTAATATATCCCTTTTTGATAATTTCGACCATCTTAGTATTGGGGTTTGAATTTAAATTCTTCTATTGTGCAGAAAAGATAGTTTTATCACACACAGAGCTTTCTGTGATGCATTGGCTGAGGAGAGTTCAAGAATCACTTCAGTTGGGGCTAACAATTTGATCAACTTCCCAAATAATGCCACATTATTGAACCAACAACAATCAAATTTACATGGTGGATTCACAGGATTTAGACCAGATTTTGGTAGTTATTCAACTGCTAATAACAATTCTCTTCATCATCAGCATCAAAAACCAAGATTATCACTTTGGTTAGATCAACAAGCAGCAGTTAATCATAATAATCCTCTTCAAATATCTCCAAGTTCAAATCTTTTTGACAATTCAAGCACAGGGGAATTTCAAGAAATGATGCAAATGCAACCCCAAAATGTATTTGGATCATCAAATTCAACAGCCCCAAACTTCTCAATGGCTGAAGCATTCAGTTCTCTGTATTCTGATAGTCAAAACAGCCAATTAACCAAACCAAATTCGACCTCACCAATGTCTGCTACTGCACTTCTACAGAAAGCAGCCCAAATGGGTTCTACAAAAAGCAACCAGTCCACTTTCTTTGCCAACAATTTCAGCAAACTGAACTCTTCATCTTCCTCTTCACCAAATTTACAACAGAGTTGTGAAACAACAGATCAAATTTTCGCCAAGAAATCCGAAGATTACGCAACTTCGTTGTTACAGAGCAACAATGGGCTCATTGGGTGTCAGAATTTTAGTTCTTCAGGGATTAATAAGGCGATTAATTTGGATCAGGCAATTATGCAAACAGTTGGTGTGCAAAGAACTCAAGCAGTTTCAATGAACGGCATGGATAATAGTTTAACGAGAGATTTTTTGGGAATTAGACATGAAGGGAATTGTCAGTTTTTGCCACAAGATATTGTTAAGTTTGCTTCGATGAGTAGTTCAGCTATGGGGTTAAGCCATTTACAGTAAGCAGTCAGCCATTAGTAATGGAGTCGTCTTTTCATATATATATATTTTTATTCATTTGTAATTTTGCATTACAATAATGTATAATGCAACCTTATCTTAGAGTGCTGCTGTTGGCTCAGCTAGCCTATTGGCCATGTTTCCTTTCATTTTCACATAAAATTTAAACCGAGGGGCGAATATCTTGTTCTTTAAAATTTAAATCGGCTACGATAATATTATCCAAACTGTATAACTTTTGAGTTTTTCACTTCAAAATATGGATAATGTTGCATAGTTTAAATAATTTTGATAGTTGAAAAGTCGAAAACTTCACTAAAAAATATGATTAAAATATTTTTCATTTACTTATCAACTTCCTATTCTTACCACCCAAGGAAGAAAATATCTTTTTATATGTAGGTATAAATATTTCTTCCGTCTAATAAATGTTGAGATAATGGATAATAATAATTTGAGATGTAATGAGATAAATACCTAATAGAGGTTGTGGAGATACAAACTAGGCCATGTGTGGAGTAAATAATTACCTAATTATTTTGTTTGTTATACGGAGTACTGGAGTACCGATCAGTCAAAAAATAACATATTCAGAAGATTCAGAGATGAAGATGTTGTTGACAAAATTAGAAATGAGCTTATTCAGGAGAAAGTGAGAGTGGCCTCTGCGACAGACAAAATGAGAGAAACGAGACTGCGATGATTTGAGTATGTGCAGAGAAGGTGTGTTAGCATTCAGTTAGGATGTGTAAGAGATTGGATCTAAGGATTATGAGAAGGGGTAGGGTAAATCGAAAAAAGTATTGGGAAGAGGTGATTAAACAGGTCATGATGCAATTTTATATCCCCGAGGACATGACATTTGTTAGAAAAGAGTGGAGATCATGTATTAGAGTAGAAGGTTAGTAGAGGTAGAATATTGTTTGCCTTGTGATGGGTTTTAGGTTTGCCATTAGGGTTATGTATTGCTGCTCTTCGATTATCATGCTATTCCTGTTATTTTTTCTCGTAGAGATGACATCGCTCTTTGATCATTTTTAATTGTTATTTTATGTCTATTGTTTTCTTTTTTACTTGGGGTAAATACATTTGAGCCAAGAATCTTTTGAAAACATACACTCTACCCTTCACAGACCCTACTTCGTGAAATTCTTTGTTATTGCTATTGATGATGATGATATAAAAGTATTTAATTTGATCAAATTACTTATAATATAGTAATATAATGATATATCTTTATGATAAATATTAGTAATAAAATGATAATGAATGTACTTGAGAGTTAATATCTTGGCTAAGAATAAGACAAAGAACAATACAACATTAATATTAAGTTATTCGTAATTCTAATTTGAGATCTTGTGATATTCCAATATTTATATTATCATGAATCTAACATATATTTATTTACTCCTTATTTTAAAGTTAAGATCTGTTAAATTAAATTTGCCAGCTAAGGTGGGACTCAAATACACATATATATATAATTACAATAATTTATAGTTAAACGTGGTCGATCGCACATGAGAAGGATCAAATGTAAATGTCCCACTAATAATTAAGGGACCATAAACTTTATAATAATCCTCTAAAATAAACATATTTTTGGCTAATTTCATGATTTGTGGGGTCTTAAAAATTCCACTACGTCCATCTGTGTTGGAAAGATACAAATACTAAAAGGATGCCATGCATGTTGCGGTTTTCATGCGCGGTCTGGTAGAAACAGAAATTTTATTAATAAATTTAGAATATAATTTTTTTTAATAATATATATATATATATATATATTTATTTATTTATTTTGAAAGAAAATTTGAATCAACCTTTACTTTTACTTGATGTTTCTATGATTTGGTATAATATTTTTAAAAAATATATATATATGATAAAGTCTGATGTGTGACATTCAATTTTTGTATATTTTATCTTTTGTACAGTTAGTTATTGTCCAATTTATTTTTACTCCTATGTAACATCAAACTCCTTTTGTAACATTCTGTTTGGCATTTTGTGTAGAATAAAAAGTGGCACGGAAAATTACGAGAAAATGTGTAGACTAGTGTTAAACTAATCACCCTAATTTAGTCAACCTTGGTTGGCTTGAAGATTCTTTTCAGATTTTTTTTTTTTAAAAAAATTTTTTTTTATATATTAAGAAGAATATCTTATGCATTAAAACTATTTATGTGTGTGGTTATAAATTACGAATTCAAGTAGTAAAAGTAGTGATTAATATTTACAATTTGTGCCTTTTTGACGATTAACCATATTTTGCTTTACGTTAGTCCAACTAATCTTCGAAATTGATTTAAAAATAATATAAATTAATCAAAATTTATACAGTTACTTTTAAAAATAATTTGTGACAAGTAAAAATAAGCGGAGAAATGCATACCAAATCAATGTTAGATGTGATTTCTCTCTGTTACACTCTTTTTCCAAAGAAATTTCTTTTTGTCGTCAATTTTAGGTGTTGTTAATGATTTGAGAGGGAGAGAGTAATAATGCAACAAACATTGTTGAAAACTGTAATCCTTTTGATTTCCCATGTCTCATGTTTAGGACAAATGAAATTCTAGGAGGCAGACTACTTTTACTAATCTTTCTTCTGATCTTTTTGTATAGTCATTAATTAGTGTGCAAAGTGATAATTGCAAGAAAGATGTCTATGAGGGTAGTTTTCTCCCAATAAAATAAAACTAGACTAGTGGTACTATTTTAGACCTCCTTTTCTTTGTGGAACAGTTATTGACTTCTCAAAAAGTAGGCCTTGTTGCTGCAGGCTTGGGAGTTCAATGTAGTTATTATTGAATAATTGGTCATGGAACTTTATATTATTTATATATAACTACATATATAGTTATTCTAAAAAGTTGTATATATTGGAGAACTTTGGTCTCACTAATATTTACAAATATGTCAGGTAAAAATAGAATCTGTGTATCTATCTATGCATATTCAAAGTTGGAGGTTATAGATGTCAGCTGAAGTGAAATGACATATAAGTAATTATAAGAATTCTAAGACTTAACTTATATATACAAGGAATAGGTTCTTGTCATGTTGATTACGATTTGGAATCTGTCTAGAGTTTCTTTAGCTCTCCTACGGCCTTGAGGTATTATGATAATGGCATGAATGAACTTTTTCTGTAATGTCAGTGGTATAGATAAGTCCAATATTTAAAGAATGACATAAATGAGTCATTTCTAATAGTTCAATAGCATATTTGAGTCTTTTTTCTTATTTTTTAATAATGGGTGACGGTAAGACTCGAAGGTAGGACCTTTGTCAGCTTTGATACCAACATGTGTACACACTTGGTTATTCTATAGGACAGTGAAAGCAGTATTTACACAAGCAACTACTGAAAGAATACCAACATTCTGTGAGTTGCTTTCAAGCTTTTCAAATGTCATATTTGCATCTAGCATTTTTTGAAATTGGCTAAGGCATAGTATCTCTCCGGTTGCACTTTTTTGTTTGCATGCAAGTAGATCATAAATGGACAAATTACTAACTTGACTAAATTAAGCAAAGTTGCAACTTGAAAGCGATGAATAACAGGGCAAGTATACCAGCCTTCGCACTGCCACCATGTCAATTTATTAAGCAATTGCTAGAAGAAGTTGACGATAATATATTGAATGAAATTCTACAGGTGAAATTGAAAATAGAAAGATTGTTTTTCAAAAATCCCAACTCAAACACGACAAATTTCAATTTATACACTTGACTGAAAATAAACTTTTTATATTTTGATTGTATTTAAACTAGCTTCAAGATAGCTCAGACTAAGTGGCTCATATGGAAGAGTCATGGTTCCATGTGACCTTCCTTCATTCTCAGCATAAAATCCTTCAATCATATCCATCTATATCTATCTATCTATATCTATATCTATATCTATCTATCTATTTATATTTCTATATCTATATCTATATTATCTTAAAAGCACCAACTCAACAATTTTCAATGTCAAATTACTATTTTACCCTCATCTATATACTTATTTACTCCCTTATCTATATCTATATTTTACCTTAAAAACACCAACTTTACAATTTTTAATATCAAATTACTAAAATATCCTTTTGTAAAAAACCTAACACCCTGATTACTTTTTAAAAAAGAGATGCCGCATCAACTACCCCAAACTATACATCCGTTGCGAACCGATGTTTTCCTTCAGTCGAAAAGAAACATAAGTTTCAATAGTTGCATCAAAAGTGTCGCTCGGAGATTACCTCATTTTGGCGCAGAGTTATTTGGTTGTGCCTTATTCTCATGCTTTAACTCTTCTTGCCCGATGAGATAATCACGCGTAATTAATGTTGTTAATGACAAATCGACGACTATAATGATGATTCATTCGTCAAAAGGACGACTTGGTGATCCTCCGATCCGGGCTTATTGGATTTTCGATTTTAAAGGAGAAAGTAAAAGAATGATGCGACTGTTAAAAGCAGTGAAATTGCTCAACATCATTCCTCTCACGAAGCAAAATTGCTCATGAATCGAA
>JBCEWC010020761.1:0-10772 GCA_038996855.1 Solanum aculeatissimum
GCTACCAAATTTCAACCATGACTAGTATAATATCATACAATATCAACCATAAGGAGTTTTCAAAAATTTTCGGGTTGCTACAACAGAGCTACTATAGACTCAAAATAAAATATAAATATGTATATACATACCCAGAATAGCAGCCTAATCCAAATTATATATACAAGGCCAGTGTCTGAATACAAAAGACGATCCACTGAACAGAAGGAGACCATAGAATATCCCAAACTGCTCGTGCTCACCCAAAGTCTCCTGAGGTGTCTACAAGCCACAAGATCAACGGTCACGACTCGTACCTGGACCTACACCATGAGTATATGCAGAAAAGTAGGGGTGAGTACCGGTGGAAGGCACCCAGTAGGCATTATCGATCAACTGAGCGAAGTACAATAAATATGAAAAGATCAAATATAATAAAATGCAATAAAGCTAGCAATCTGAACCCAAGTCAAAAAATAAGCATATCTGTAGAACCACGAAATCCCAACTAAACGAACCTAAGCAATGTGCAATGGTATCAACTGATGGGACCAAAATGTTAAGTGTCAACTATGCCTATGGCATCAGAAGAACTCAACTGAACAACTAGCAGTGTACGACGAAACCAATTGACAAAACCCGAGCAGAACCATCTCACAACTGTCACACTGTTAAGGTACAGTGTTGTACTTGGGTGTAAGACGACTAATATATATGCATGTATATCAACTGGGGGCCCATAAGCCCAAAAGGTACACCCACGCAAAATCAGAGTGTGGATAGGTGTGTCGATAGGAATGGATAAGAATAGTGTATACCATGCCAACTCGTTGCATTCAAACCTCTAACCTCGTGTCGGAACGTGATATTCAATCCCGTGTATCATGTTAGTCCGTGGTACTCGATCCAAGTAAGTACACATGTATATATATCATGCTGAAATGCAACATCTGATCCTGAGATGTATCGCGTGGGATGAATCCCCCAATACAGAGATGTATCATGATGGGACAAGTCACCCGATCCAGAGATGCATAGTGACAGAATGAATCATTCGATCCAGAGATATATTGTGATGAAATGAATCACCCAATCCAGGGATGTATCGTGACAAAATGAGTCACCCGATCTAGTGTGCCTTACAAGTCATACTGGGGTATATATAGTCGTATAGGCTTTGGGTAAAGCAAATCTAGGGCAGTACTAGTTTAAGCCCCAACTAAAGCCCATAGAAAGTAGGTAACTAGGAGTATCCCAAGTATCCAGAGCAATAGTATCCCATCCCGCTGATAAGTGCAATCCATAGCCAGGATAACAACATATACGTAAGTCGACGGACAAGTGTAATAAGTTCCCAAGACAAATAATAAGCAAGTCAACTGATAAATTCAACAATTATCCTGATTAATAACAAACTATCCAGTTAAGTCCCAAAGTATGACACACATCTCACAATTAGGATCACAAACCCGTCATTGAGTGACCAGAGGTCCAAGATATCAGTAATATCCCAACAGTAGAACCACCGTGCATAGCTAGGAGTATAATCAACAATCATTTCCCCAGAATATAGTATGTTGTCCCAGTATCAAACACTCCAACAAGTATCCAGGTAGCCAAATAGGCTTACGTGCCAACATAAGCGGAATAAGATTGAGTCTAACCATAGACAGATTCATTACAGGTCCGAACAACTTACTGACATACAGAATCACCATAGATAATCCAATAGCTAAGTACGACAAGTATCTAGAACATGTTATTTTTATTAAATATTTTAGTGTCATTATTCATCTCATAGTATTATTTTCTTACAAAACACTTTAAATAATTACATTTTAATTGGACTAAAAAAATATTTAAAGTACAATTTAAATTATATGTATGGTATGAATACTTTATCAAAAATCAAAAGAATATGAAAACTCGAAAAATCTTAAAAATTCAAAGTTGAAAAAACTTAAATTTTTTAAATTTAATTTGATTTAATATTTGAAAATTCCGATACATTTTCCAAGAGAAGTTTAATTTTTCCGCCAGATTCTTCTCTGGTATCTAAAGGTACAATCTTGGGCGTGTTTAAAGCCAAATTATATACGGAGGCTTGTTTTCCTATATTAATTGAATACTGATAATAACACAGTCGATGTAATTTTACAAGTGAGGTATGATTAAGAAATGCAGATTTTATGGAGTAAGAAAGTAAATGATGTAAATTTTCAAATGTATGATTGCTCTTACGTCCCTGTTTTGCTCTCTTAAGTGTAAAATGGGACACTGTGAAGGAGGAGTTGAGTTGCTTCTTTGATTTCGCACCTTCTCTTCCCCTAAACTCACAATCTTCAAAACTCCTATTCTGTTCTATATCTTGTCTTGTCTGCAATTTTACTGTTGAGAGTTGCACTTGTCATGTCTAAAAGGATAATGCATCCTTTTAACTACGTACAATTTACGCGCATAGTGTTAACACTGTTATATATCACCACTTCTCCTATATATATATATATGTGTGTGAGATTCCGCTACTTCTTTTTTTACGCAGAGAGCAATAGAAACATAACCAAACAAAGCTCGCGAGATGAAGATTTTCTTGTATGATGGTGCGTGGTGCTGCTGCGTAGCAATCAGACTCGAGAATGTTCCATCTCTCTAGGTAGTTAGTTGAGTTTTGCGTTGTAATATGATTACTAGGTGTGTACTGTGTATGATTGTTTTATTTCTAGTTTAGATATGGACAGTTCATGACTATTGTATACATTGTGATAGTTAGTTCTAAGTGTCATTTAGGTTCATTGACTAAACTAATATAAATTTTTGTTTTGTGAAACATAAACACCGATAAAAAAAAATGGCATTCGCTTCTTGAAAATAATGAGTTTCATTTAATAGGTTGTCACTAATAAATTCACGACATTTGAACTCAAAAAGTGTTTGCCAAATCTCAAATTTATTGAAATATACATCTCAACTATCCATTAATTGTTCACTTTTTTAATCCTAAAATATTATTAGCGTTCAGATGCAAAAAGTAAACAATTGATAATTAAAAATATGTCGATAAATATTTAGTAATATGTTAAATTAAATAAACTCGCACAGTTTAAATAGGAAACTAAAAAAATTCACATACTTTAAATGTGATTTTTAACCAACTGTTTGATTCATTTCAAATAAAAAAATAATACTTTCTCATATTTTTTTTAATAATATTTTAATTTAAATTTTATGATTAAAGAGTATTTTAGTATAATTGAGATAATTTTAATTTGTAATTATAAAATTTAATTTTTTTTAATTTTAAAATTTCGTAGGTTATTATTTTTGAATAGGAGGGTGTAATTAGACTATAGTTGACCCTTAAACCCGACATTTCTCTTCTCCTCTTTCCAAAGTTGATAGATACAGCAAAACGAAATGCTCGTCCGATTCAGAGGCAAATCTGAAGCTCTATCAAGATTTCATGGTTTCAAATCTCAGTATCTCTACTCAACCTCAGCTAGGACCGCTTCTTTTGTGAATTACCTCATTGATTCTCTCGGATTCTCCAAAGAAGAAGCATCATTAGTATCTTCCAAGGTAACTTCATGGAAATCCTTAAACAGAAATCCCGATTTAGTTCTCAATTTCTTGAAACAAACTGGTTTCGACAACACCCAGATGAAAAAATTGGTTTCAGCAGCACCCAAGTTTCTATTTTACGATGTTTCCAAAACCCTTAAACCTAAATTGCAATGCTTGATGGATATCGGGTTGACCGGGTGGGATTTGGTAAATGTAATTGCTAAAGATTCAACGATTGTTGAAAGGGGTTTAGGTACACATTTGAAACCTACTATTGATTGTCTTAGGAGAACATTGGGTAGTGATGAGAATGTTGTTAAAGCTATAAAGAAAACTGCTTGGTTGCTTTCTTTTGGTGGTTGCAATGTAATGGAAACTAATTTGTTGTTGTTGAAAAATTATGGTGTTTCTGATGAGAAAATACAAAAGCTTGTGCTTAGAAATCCGAGGTATATTACACAGAAGCCAGAGTGGGTTAAGGATTTGTTGCATAGGGTAGAGAAGGATTTTCAGGTTCCGCTTGATTCGTCTATGTTTCCTTATGGGTTTCATACATTAGCCTCCCAAAAAAAGGCGAGGTGTGAAAAAAAGATTGAGATTTTCAAGAGTTTTGGATGGTCTGATAACGATATACTCACGATGTTTGGGAAGTTACCTTATTGTATTGCTCTCTCAGAGGATAAAATTCAGAAAGGATTGAGTCTTTACGTGAAGGAGCTTGGTTTTAAACCTGCTTACATAGCTTCTCATCCTTCAATTTTGATTTATAGTCTGGAGAAAAGGGTCATACCTCGGATGAAAGTCTTGAAAATTTTGGATGAAAAGAAGCTTCAGAGGAGAGAGGTGGCTCTTTATACTGTTGTGAGCTTAACAGAGTCAAAGTTCATAGAGTATTTCGTGCTGCCCTACAAGGATCAGGTACCTGATCTGTATGAACTACTCAAGACAATTCTGTCTCCTTAACAGTTTTAGTTTACTTTTGGTACTATAGGTGCTGAGATCTTTCTCAATTTTCAGTTGTAGTTCAAAATTAATTTTTTGTAGTGCTAAAGCAATATTATTATTGAAGTATTGTTTCGATTTCAAACTTGTTTTGCTTTCTACTGACCTACTTCCATGTTTTCCAGTGTTGCTAAGAATCATTTATCTCTTTATGTCTTATTGCTTTCAGTTCACATTTGGATAACTCAATAGCCACCTAGTTCACTAGTTCTGAAAAATGAAACCACGAAACAAAGGTCATATATTTCTACTATGCAGAAAACAAGGAATACTAGTTTACCATGATGACATATGTGCAGGTTTCCTTAAACCGAGCATCTATTGTAAACAGTCTCCCTACCATCACAAGGTAGAGGTAAGGTCTACATACACACAAGTGGAATAATACTCGAACTTGAATAAATCTATAATTTCTGGTATTTTAACGAAACCCCATGTGGCAAAAGTTCATATTAGGCATCTGTTACTGATGGTTATAGTTATTCTACATGTGTGCTTGTTAAGATTGTTGATGAATTGAATGTAAAATTGCATGACTCAGTGAAATTCAGCTGATTTGGGTTGCTAATGAGATGGTGAATGTATTGGCCATAGGATTTGATGAATTTCTCATTACACTTTTAAGGCAAAGGTTAAATGGGAATTTTAGTGAGGGAAAGTTATGCTTGTATTTGGAGAGCATATTGGGATTGCTTATTAGAGGAAGAACCATTGGTTTTCAATAGAGCTTTATACATGTTTCTTCGTTTATTAGCTGATATAGAGTACCAATTAATCCTATGATATATGCATTGAAAAGAATGGAGGTTGAATTTTGTGTTCAACTTTTGAGGGAGAGATTTTCGTTGTGTTTGAAGATAGGGAGGAATTCTCAATTAGGCTTTTGCAAGATTTGTTTCATGTGTACCTGAGTTTAAAGCAATTTAGAGAGACTTGTTATTGAATCCGAAACAGTTTAGGGTGGATGTATTTGAAGATATTTTGCAAGTTTACCAAAGCAAGACTCCAAGTTGGTATTTTTTGCTCTGAATAACTCCTGAAATGGAAACCCAATTGAGGATTTTGCTTACATATGTGAAGTTCGGTAGCCAAATGAGGTACCAAGTTTGGTTCGCAACAAAGTTTCTTAGGAGTACCTGAAAGAGAAATGGTTTTAACTGACATTGTTAGGTTTATGTTGTTCTGTTCGTCTATATGGAGAAACCATACAATCAGATATCTTATCAAGATGGGTTATAGTTAACATCGTGCAAGAAGAGATATATCGAAGCAAATTTAACGTTTGCTTTGTTTTATGATTGGCTTTGATGAAAACATTGAACCTGCAATTCTATTGATGGTGAATTGTATACCAAAGTATATTGAAGTGCCACTCTTCTTCAGTTCCTACTAATTGTGGTTGACAATTATTCTGGGATCTGTCGCAATGATGGTGGAGGTGCTCAACCACTTGAGCTTTAATCTGCAGTATAAGTTCTCTTTATGGTTTTGCATAAAATCGTGCTTCTGCTAATATTTCAGGATCTCCTTCTTCACGAGCTCTTTCTGCTGTTGCATAACGAGCTGTTCTTTCTTGAAAACGCGTCCATATGAGGTTTATGAACAAAACATAGAACTAGTATAATGGCTAAAACAGTCACAGATATTACACAAGGATGACCCATGTTTGACATGGATTTGGAACTAGCCAAGAGTTTTGAAGACAACAGGCAAATTAATTATGGCAAGGAAGCATTCAAGGTATTCTTCCAATAAATTAATCTTGAATCTGATGTTACAAATTGTAGGAATTTTATTCTACACTCAGTCCTAGGAATGGAAAAATTGCATGTCCCTTCTAATGGGCCTTAACGGTGTGAATCTGAATTAGTCAGGAGTCTCTATACGAGTAGTAACAAACACTTGTTGGAAGACGAAATATTTTCAAAAGGATTTTTTTAATTTGATATGTTACTCCCTCTGTCCATCTTTACTTGGCCCCTATACTATTTTAGGATATCCAACAATACTTGTTCAGTTTATGAAATCAAGAGATAATTTTACGCTTAGTTCCTAATTTATCCTTGTCATTAATTATAGTTATTTCCCCATTATATTTTACAATACATTGCATTAATTATATTCAAAGGGTGATTTGGTAAAATTACCCCTATCATTTACTACTTAATCTCTGTGCCAAGTCAATAGGGATCAAGTAAAGTTGGACGAAAGGAGTATTTGGATTTTGATTTGTTTCTTAGCCTAAGTAACTTTTAAATAAGTTATTTATTAACTCAATTCGTTTTGATCTACCTAAATTCAGTCTCACCCGTCAATTTATCACCACCAGATTCAAGCTAAAGGGAATGGATACATGTAAATTCATAACTTGTAATTTTGCATCAATAACTAAAAGGGGCAGATTTTTTTGTTACTTATAAGTGTCAAAAGCAGATAGTTCGCGATCGACATGCCTAGCTGCTGATTAATGTGTCTGATTTAGCTGTTTGATTTTACTTTATAATTTCTATTAATTATTTCTTCAGCTGCTTGAATTGTGATCTTACAATATTATCCTTTATATCATTTTTTTCTGTTACTTCAACTATGATTTTACTGTATCATCATAATCAATTATTTTAAGCAATGCAAATATTAGAATTAGGATGAAACAACACGAAATGATAAATTAAGTTTTTCTTTTAAACTAGACAAATAAAATTCAATAAGTATTTTAATATCTTTTAATAATTATATTTGTATAAAAAGGAAGTACTTTTAAAAAATATAATATAATATAAATAAATCAAAAAGTGTATATATATTTGTTGAAACGATGTATAAAGTAATATAAGTCACAATAATTATCAATTAATTTTTTTAAATATATATGAAATTTTTTAGTGGTTCTTGAAATTTTATTAGTGTCACATAAATTGGGACAGAGAGAGTATCATATGTAATTTAAATTTTATGTAAATAAACGTACTATAAATTGCAACAATGAACAATTTAAAAAATAAAGAAAATTTTAATTGACTCTCCAAATTTTATATATACAATATAAATTGAAACAAAATAAATAATATATATAATTTAAAAATTACATAATATACCATAAGTCACAATAATTAACAATTTAAACATTTAAAACGATATAAACATAAAAAAAATCTATCAGTCAAAGATGAATGTCCTAGTCAATCTAGAAACCTGGTTAATGTTGAAGATTCTAAGACTACATAGCCAGGAAAATTGTAACCCCAAATTAAAGTCTCATTACTATATAGTATACACTTTCTAATTTTCTATTATCAAACATATTTAGTAGTTGTTATATTCATGTTTTATTATAACGATATGATTTTTTTCAGAATCAATTTCTTATGTTATATTTTATTTTTATGCGATAATATTTCGCCTATAATAATAATGTCATTCATTATAAAAGTACATTTTTTTAATAAACTTGTCCTTCTATAATAGTCATACTCAAATGTGGCATAGTAATAAATATTTTGTAAGAAATACATTACGTATAAAAATAGAATATTTAAATATTTAGGATGATCATATTTACCATAACACATAAAATTTCAAAAATGAATATTTAAAAGGAAAAAAGTATATAAAAAAAAGTCTCTCATTAATTATGGTCTTGAATTTACTAGGAAAGGCTAAAGGAGTTTTCCTTTGCCACATTCATATCCTTACTTTTTTTTCCTTCAAATTAATTAATAAATATTTTTTTTATATAGAGAATTATAACAATAACAATAATAACAATATATTCAGTAATATTCCATAACAGTAGGGTTTGAAGAGAATAGAATGTACGTAGATCTTAGTACAATTACCTTATGGAGATGAAGAGGTTATTTCGAAAGACCCTCAGCTCGAATGTATTCACTCTAAGTAACAAAAGAAAGATAATAAATATAGAATGCCAGCTAAAATGAAGAGCAATGTCAATTCTACAAGGAAAAAACAGCAAAATAAACGAAGAACAATAACAACACATTCATAATAGTACAATTAATCCTATGACAAACCTAAAATCGTTACAAGGCAAGACAACTATAACACCCCCAAATTCATCCTGCCTAATCTGAGATGAACCTAGAGAAAATTGAGAAAAATGACTGAGAAAAGTTACTGGAGAAAACCACGAGAGTCATCTACGACCCGTAGATGGAGTCTCGTAGGTAAATTTGACACTTAGCAAATTTTTCTAGGTCTGAGGACTCAAAGTACGAGAGGTGTATGACACATAGAAATGATTTCGTGAATTGAGATCTAAAAATCAACTTCTCAAAATATTAGGCTACGAGTGCAACAGACGACCCATATTTTATTCTATGGCCCGTAAGAGGAGGTTCCGTGGATTTCGTGTCCAATTCCAATAGCTCAAACTTTTAGACCCTTTTTCTACGAGAGGCCATCTACGACCCGTAAAAAGATCCACGACTTGTAAACGGGGTCTAGTAGATCCACTCGACTATTTTTAAAGAGGGTATTTTTGTCTATTCCTACCCTTTTTAATTAAATCCCCCGACGTTTTGGACTTAACTTAAGTCCTATATCACGACCCTAAGTGTATTATCCCATAATACACACTTAGAAAATTCTTGAGGGCATCGAAAAAGGGAGAGAAATGAGAGTTTTGCGTCCAAGTTGAGGACCGTTGAAGAGTTGATCGTTCTCTGTAATTTTAAGTATGTAAGGCAAATTAAAACTTGGGGTTTGTTCCCCCATGTGCCCCTACTAACGATGATAGCCAAATTTCAAATGTATAGAGTCTCCATACATGCTTCTTTGAATGTTTTTCTTGCAAATTACATACAATCTATGTATTCTCATATGTTAATAATTATCATAAACCTGGTTTTTACTAATTTAATATTTTTCATGAGTTATTTCAGAAACTCTATATATGTTACTTTATAAAAGGTTGCATGAATGAACCTAGGGATTGAGTCTAGAGCCTTGATATGAGAATATTGATTGTAATTGTGATTAAGCATGATGATAGGTTGATAGAACTTGATGGTCCTATGAGTCTGCAGAATTGAACTCTAAGATTGGTCTAAATTGAAAGATTGACTTCTAAACTTGATAAACTGAAAGAGTCCATTAGGAGACTCATTGATTGGTTGATTGAAATGATTGATGTTTTATGAGCTCTGAGTCTTGGGAGGCGTATTGAGCACCGAGTTGAGTGAGATTAAGTCCAACTCGAACTCCAGAACTACGCCGCCAAACGTTGGAGAGGATCGAAACCGTTAAGTCGAATATTTCCTCTTGATAGGTCCCTGAATGAATAGAGGACTCATTTGATTTGATCCAATCCACTATGGATCGATTCGTTCTTTACCTTGACAAGTGTTGAACGGTTGTGGCAATATCAACAAGATTGTTGTTCGATCACTGACTCATAGGTGATTATTGTCGGATAAGAGAAACTCCCAAATAGGTTTCATACTGATAGTACTCTGATTAGATTGGATTGATTTAGATTTGTCTCAACTTGTAATTTTGCATCAATACATAAAAGGGGCAGATTTTTCTGTTACTTATAAGTCTCCGCTCTGATTAATGTGTCTGAATCAACTGTTTGATTTTATTTTATCATTTCTATTAATTATTTCTTCAGCTGCTTGAATTGTGATCTTACAATATTATCCTTAATAAATCATTTTTTCAGTTACTTCAACTATGATTTTACTGTATCACTCTAATCAATTATTTTAAGCGATGCAAATATTGGAATTAGGATGAAACAACACAAAATGATAAATTAAGTCTTTCTTTTAAACTGGATAAATAAAATTCAATAATTATTTTAATATCTTTCAATGATCATATTTATGTAAAAAAGGAAGTACTTTAAAAAAAATATAATATAAATAAATCAAAAAGTGTATGTATATTAATTTATGTGATGTAAAAAGTACTATAAGTCACAATACTTATCAATTTAAAATTTTTAAATATATATGAAATTTTTTAATGGTTCTTGAAATTGTATCAGTGCAACATAAATTGAGATAGGGAGAGTGACATACATTATTTAAATTTTGTGTAAATAAACGTACTATAAATTGCAACAATGAGCAATTTAAAATATTTAAAAAATAAATAAATTTTAATTAAATTTCCAAAGTTTATACATGCAATATAAATTGAAACACAATAAGTAATATATATATATATATATATATATATATGTATATATATTCTTTCAACATCAC
>JBCEWC010020762.1:0-10772 GCA_038996855.1 Solanum aculeatissimum
TAAGGGTCCCGTGACCCTTGACTTAGACTCCCAAACTCATCCATGGCTTGGCCAAGCTACTGTCCCACTTGACGGGACAGTACACGGACCGTCCAATCTCAAACGGACCGTTTGAGGTTCCGTGGATTAGGACTTGGTTTATGGGGTGGTTCTTGGACACCCCTAGATCACTGTAGCATCCCACAACACCCCTCACGGACCGTGACAAGTTTCACGGACCGTGGGCGTGTCCTTAGCCACTTTTCTGAGCCTATCTCCAATATCTTCCGAATTTCAGACAGTCTCACTGTTTGGGCCATAACCCCCTCATCCGAACTTCTAATTGAGTAAAACTAGTTGCATAGCAAAGCTAACTCAAATAGCTTCAATTTGATATATAGTAGCCTATATGGTTCAACCAACATCAAAAGTTGTGACCATTTAAAGTACACTGCCTAAACTGTCTCTCTAGACCACCAACTAGCCCATTTTGCGTTCGGCCACTTAAACTCAACCCGTGGCTATAAAAACTCAACCATAACTAGTAGTACACTATATAAGGCTAACCATAAGGAGATTTCGAAAAATTTTGGGTTGTTACATCAAGTCAAGAGTCTAAAGTAAGAATACAGTTAGATAATGAACACTAACATACCATTTAATCCAATCCATTCAGAGTATTATCAAGCCGTATTTAGGATTTTTTTCTAACTGAAAACCATCACCCATGATCCGGTAATGATACAACTACGCGATGTCATTGCCACATCCATCCAATACCTTGCCAGGGTAAAGGACATCCCATCAGTGGATCAACAATAATAACATCAAGTCCTCTTTTTGAGACTAAAGGGAAACATCTATTTTTATTGTTCAATCCTCTCCTACGCTGACTACATAGTTATTGAGTTCGAGTTGGACTTACTCTTACTCAATTCGGTGCTTAATACTCTTCTCAAGACTCAATATGCTCATAAGACATCAACCATAATGTTAGCTCATTCATCTAGTCTCATTGGATATTTAGTAACTCAATTCATCTCATCAACTATCACTCTTTGTCTAGGAACACTATTTTAAGGTTTAGCGCTTGACTCATAAAAACTCGCTATCATGCATCATTCTAACTAAAAGAGTTTAGGAAGCAAACATAGAGTTAAAGCATTTAGGAATTTCATAGGTTATTTAGGCTCAGTTTATACTCATGCATACTCATTTATGTGCAATATGTGAAAATAATAAGAATTCAATTTAGGGTTCATGTAGAAAAGCAAAATCATCAATTTCAAGTATTTAATTCATAAAAGTTATAATTCATGCAAAATTATATATAAATACATTAGATATTTAAAAAAACCTTCAAGAAACCTTCATGGAATACTCAATGTACTAACAACTCCATCATCTCGGGTTACAGGTCACATGGAAGAACAAAATCAATATTTTAGTTAGCCTTACATACCTGAAAGTTTAAGTCTTGGAACAACACGGAGGAATTCTCAAGTTTTTCGCTTCAAACCCTAGCCCTTTTCTCCCTTGAAACCTTGCTCTAAGTTGGAGGATATGTTTTAGTGTGAAAAAGGTGAACTGATATGTTTAGGGCTTTATTTAGGTATAAAAACATCAAGTATAGGCTTTAAAAGATTGGGAAAAGACCAAAATAATTCTTTAGAAAAAGTTGTCAAAAGCCGTTTACAGGCCCATCTATGGCCCATAGAAACTTCCATGACTTATAAAGACCCTTTCATAAACTTTTGGGAAAACTTTTGAGGTTACTGAAACATTCTACGAGTCCAATCTACGGTCCGTAGAAGTTTCTATGACCCGTAGATGGATCCATAAAGTCTAGGGCACAAAAACATATTTTTAGGACTTTTTACCACAAGATACCAAATGGGTCGTACTTTAATCCACGACTCATAATGGGTTTCGTAGGTCAACTCTGCATCTGGCAGTCATTCATAAAATGACTATAACATTTGACTCCGAACTCCAAATTAGGTGAAACCAGTAGCGTTGGAAAGATAATTCAAAGTATCTTTCATTTGGTAGGTCATAGGGTACCTAAATATCTATGTGCTAAGAGTTATATTCATTTAAAGTTGACCCTTGTATAATCTAACACTAAAAACTCAAATTATGGGAAAGTTGTGAACTCGACAAAGTGCTAAAAGTTTCTTATAACCCTAATACGCTTCTCATATGTAAGAATGAGTTTCAAAACATAGGTGTATGTGAGAATAGAGTTATGAGGTGTCGCACTATCTCCCCCTTGGGATCATTCGTCCTCGAATGATAAGTAACTTAAGACCTATCATGCAGGAACACCATCAAGAATTTAAATACTCGGATATTCGAATACTCATACTCCAGAAATCAACTTCAACTCAGGATTTAGAATTAAAAGACTATTTCTAACATCATCATTAGGCACGAATACAATTAAGGACGTGCATACTCAAATAATCATACACTCAAGAGGGGCATCAACTCAGAGATAAAGACTCAACTTAATGATGGAAGAGTAACGTGGAGGATAGGAATAAATTATTACCATCAACTTTGTCATTAGGAGGCACGAATAGGTAGGAATATCTAGCCTTCATATCCCCTTTAGCTTCCCATGTAGCATCTTCAACGAATTGACTTCTCCACAACACTTTTATAGATGCAACCTCTTTAGTTCTCAACTTCTGAACTTGACGATTACGGATTTGGACTGGGATCTCTTCGTAACTCAAACTATCCTTCACTCTAATGCTTTCAACAGGCACAACCAAGGACGGATCTCCCAAATACTTCTTAAGCATATAAATGTGAAAGACCGAAGGGATGACCGATAGCTCTTGGGGTAGCTCCAATTTATAAGCTACATTTCCTACTCTCTTTATAATTTGGTTGGGACCAATGTAATGAGGACTCAACTTTCTTTTCTTTTCTAATCTCATTACACCCTTCATGGGTGACACTTTCAAGTATATTCAATTATTTGCTTTGAACTCTAGGTCTCTTCTTCTAGCATTAATGTAGGACTTTTGGCGACTTTGTGCCGTTCTCAATATCTCTTGGATAATCTTTACCTTCTCCATAGCATGGTGTACCAATTCTGGCCTAATAAACCCTGACTTCACCTACCTCGAATTGGTGATCTACATCTCTTCCCATGGAGGGCCTCATAAGGAGCCATCTGGATGCTCGCATGAAAGTTGTTATTGTAGGCAAACTCAATCAGAGGCAAATGGTCATCCAAATTTCCTTTGAAGTCGATGATGCAGGACCTCAACATGTCCTCCAAGGTCTGTATAGTACGCTTTGCCTAACTATCGATCTAAGGGTAGAAAGCAGTACTAAGGTTCACCTTTTAACCCAAGCCTTTCTTAAAGGACTTCCAGAATTAGGTAGTGAATTGAGCTCCCCTATCTGTCAAGATGGACAAAGGAACTTCATGCAACCTAACAAATTCTCTGATATACAATCGATCATAGTCCTTTGCCGTATTAATAGTCTGTACCACCAAGAAGTGGGCTGATTTAGTCATCCTATCAATAATTACCCATATCAAATCATGTTGTTTGCGAGACCTCAATAAGCCTGTGATGAAATCCATATTGATTACCTCCCACTTCCATTCTGGAATTTTAAAATTCTGGGCTACTTCATAAGGCCTTTGGTGCTCAACTTTTACTTGTTGGCAGTTTAGGCACTTAGAAACAAAATCTGTAATTTCTCTCTTCATCCCACTCCACTAATAAACCTCTCTCATGTCGCGGTATATTTTGGTAGATCCTGGATGGATAGAATATTTAGAGTTATGGGATTCTAACATGATCCTTCCTCGAATACCATCAATATCTGGAACATACAATCTACTTTTGTATCTCAATACCCTATCTCCCCCTTTGACGAATGCAATTACTTTTTGCTTATGTACATCTTCCTTCAGTTAGAGTAAGATGAGATCTTAGTCTTGTTTCTCCTATACCTCAACTACAAGAGATGACATAGATCCATTATGTACAAGTATTCCACCTTCACCATATTTTTCTAGTTGAACTCCCAATCATGCTAGCTTGTGCACCTCCTTGACCGACTTTTTCTTCTCTCCTTCCACATGAGTAGTGCTTCCCCTAGATAACCTGGTAAGAGTATCATTAACCATATTAGCTTTACCTGGATGGTAGAGGATGCTCATGTCGTAATCTTTGAGCAACTCAAACTATCTCCTCTACCTCAAGTTAAGCTTTTTTTGGGTGAAGATATATTGTAGGATCTTATGATTTGTGAATACATCAGTATGTGCTCCATATAAGTAGTGGCACCAAATTTTGAGTGCAAACACCACCGTAACCAATTCTAAGTCGTGCGTTTGGTAGTTCCTGTCATGGTTCTTAAACTATCTAGAAGTATAAACATGACCTTACCTCTCTGCATCAGAACACATCCTAATCTAACTCTAGAAGCATCACAATATATCACAAAATCATCAGTCCCTTTAGGTAGAGTCAACAATGGTGCAGTCGTTAATCTAGTTTTTAACTCTTGAAAACTCTTCTCACACTCACCAAACAACTGGAACTTAGATTTCTTCTGAGTCAACTTAGTCAATGGCGAGGATAGAGAAGAGAATCCCTCAACAAATCTACGGTAGTAACTAGCCAAACCCAGAAAACTTCTAGGTCAGTTCTTAACTGCCTCAATCTTCTGCATATCTACTTGAATACCATCACTCAAAACAATATGGCCTAGAAAAGCCATGGACTTGAGCCAAAACTCACACTTCGAGAATTTTGCATACAACTCACTATCCTTGAGAATCTGAAGAATAATTCAAAGGTGATGGGCATGCTCTTCCTCAAATCTAGAGTACACCAATAAATATAATCACAAACATGTCAAGGTACTATCTGAATACTCTATTCACCAAGTTCATGAAGGCAGCAAGAGCGTTGGTCAGTCCAAAAGACATTACCAAAAACTCAAAGTGACCATATCGGGTTCAAAAAGTCATCTTTGGGATGTCACATTCTCTAACTTTCAACTGGTGATAGCCTAATCTGAGGTCTATCTTAGAGAAAACAGTGGCACTGTGAAGTTGGTCAAACAGGTTATCAATTCTTGGAAGGGGATATTTGTTCTTAATGGTTACCTTATTCAACTGGCGATAATCTATACACATCCTGAGGGAACCATCTTTCTTTCGAACAAATAGGATAGGAGCGCCCCATGGAGAGACATTCGGCCTAATAAATCTCTTATCCAAGAGATCTTTCAACAACTCTTTTATTTCTTTTAACTCGATGGGAGCCATTGTATATGGAGGAATAGAGATAGGTTAAGTGTCGGGGAGAATATCAATTCCAAAGTCAATCCCCCTATCAGGAGGGACTCTAGGCAAATCATCAAGGAAGATATATAGAAACTCATTGACAACTGAAATTAACTCAAAAGGTGGAGACTCTACATTATCATTCTTAACTCACACGAGGTGATAGATACATCTTTTAGAGATTAGCTTCCTGGACCTAAGGTAAGAAATAAACTTACCCTTGGGAACTGAAGAACTACCTTTCCACTCAATAATTGACTCATTCAAAAATTGGAATTTGATCATCCGGGTTCTAAAGTTGATAGAGGCATAACAGGCGTAAAGTCGATCCATGCCAAGGAACTTATCAAAGTAAACTATTCCTATATAATTTTGTATGAATTACAATTTTTATGAATTAAATACTTGAAATAAATTATTTTACTTTTCTAAATGAACCCTAACATAAATTTTTGTTGTTTTTATATATTTCATTTAAATAGGTATGTATGAGTATAATTTGATCCTAAAGAGTCTATGGAATTTCTAAATGTTTTAACTCTACTTTTGATTTCCTGAATGCTGTGAGTTAGAATGATGCATGATTGGACCTTTATGAGTCAAGATCTGAACCTTGAAAGAATGTAACAAAAGAATTGATAATTAATGTTATAAGCTTTGAAAAGTTGTATTATAACAATGATAGTTGTAATACAATTCGAATTTGATGCTATACATTGTTGTGAATTCAATTGTTGTTGTTTTAGCAAATATATAATGCATTTCTAACAACATAAACTAATTTAATAGCATTGAAACGTCTTCACATATAATACGTAGAATACATTTATATTTAAAATGTCTTAGTTGTAGTCACCACATGTATTGGAACATGTCTATAATATATATAATTGTAAGGACCCTTAGGTTAGGAGCTTGGAAAGTGCAGAAAAGTTGGATTAGAAATGCACAAGGCTTATTTCACGAAGACAAGTTTACGACCTATGGATCAAACCATGAGTCGTAGACCAAGCTCGTGGATGAAGACCTCAGAAAGAAGGAAATTCTACTAAGTATGAAGTGATCCACAAAGAGCATATACTGCCAGTGGAAGGAAACATGACCTGTAGATCGAGTCATAAGTGTGAGTTCTAGACATGAAAAAAATTTGGAGTTTCTGAAAAGTGATCCACGACCAACAGAATGACCCGTAGTCCCTTATACATTCCATAGTTAGCCTTCATAAATGGGGTATAGAGAAGTGGAAATTTTACTAAGTGTGGAAGGACTACATGAGGCCATCCACGACTCGTAGATTGAAGTGTGGAACATGGACAGGGGTTTCATGGTTTGGTCTTTAGTAACCAATTTCTGAAGATTGAAAAAGGAGAATAGGATGATAAGAACCACAACCCGTGGTTACGTCCTCGACCTATAATTGGGGTCTCATGGTTGTGTCCGACAGTTTTAATAAAGGGAATTTTTGTCCTTTTTGTTAATTCTAAGTCTAAACTATGCCATTTTTATGATCCTTTAGGCCCCTAAGTAGACCTTAAAGCCCTAAAATTCCCATTCTTTTTTCATTCTTATACTTTCACAAATTTTCTAAGGAAAACATCCTCTCCAAGAACTAGGCAAAAGGGAAAAGGTTTTCAAGGATCTCCTCCATAACAATAAGTTCCTTCTTCTTAGACTACACCTAAGGTATGTGAGTTTATTTGTGGGTCTTCTTTCACCCAAAAAGTCCCTCATTAAAAGCTTTTACCTTTTCTTTAAGTTTCTTAACTACTATTATGCATGCTAATGATGATTTCATTATGTAGCTTACCTTTAATGTTACCATGTACTATTTTTCTAAGTCTTTCCATGAGTTTTGATTGATGGTTGTCACGACCCGGGACCAGGGCCTAGGAGTGACACGGTGAATGTGAATTAAAGAGTCTCAAAATAAGCCTTATAATGTACATTCACACAATATTGGTTCGGAGGCATATAAATATACATTAAACACATAATTCTAAGGTAAGTGTGGCTTTGAACTCAAGCTACGTGGATGTTATAGGGGAAAGAGATTTACATGGATTCACATAGCACATAAGAACTAAAGGGCAGGTAAGTATGACTCATGCTATGGGGGATAGAAATGGGCTTAGGACTTTCCACATCTCATCATAAGCATTTCTTCAAAACATAAGCATAACACAATATAGTCATATACATAACCTTCATAAGCAACACACAACAAGTATAGCAAGACCGTACATAGAGTTTACAATATGTTTGACAATGCCTCTAACATATGGAGTAGTATGGGGCCCAAGACATGTCTTGGGCTCACCCTCAAAGTAAAGACATAAGCATCATATCATAAAAAGGTAGATAGGATGTGGCCTGTCCTTAGATGATAGAAGTCACCACAAATAACATTTTATAAATTGAACTAGCTGCCAAGTGGTGGAAGATGATAGTCTCCGTTCCCTACACATTTAGATCATGTAGGCAAAAGAATATGCATTATTACATTTGAATGCACTAAGTATGTGAGCATGCAAATGCTCATGAACATGTAATTCTGCATTTCATTGTTACATGATAGGGCACATATATATAGAAAGACATTTATAGGATAGAATATCATATCAATATGCCATAATATCCATAATGCATGAATGTCATAATACTGACACATATCGGGGATGTGACCTCAATAGACATATAAGACCAAGTGAGCTAAAACATAGAATTCCAATGTTCACCCTGCACCGAAAGAAAGGGTGATCTACTTGCCAAAGGTAGACCTTACTCCACCTTATGGGAACACCACCCATTTCAGAGAATTAACCTCTCCATATGGGAATACCACCTATTTCGGAAAGGATTTCCATGTTCATATACTCACCATACGGGAACAACACCCATTTTGGAGAGTACCTTACCTTACGGGAACAACACCCATTTCAGAAAAAATTTCCATTATATATCATAATCATCCACAAAGGGGCATAACATGAACCTATGTTTGGAGCATAGTTATGGGAGTTGAGGACTAGAACCTTGGAGATATCTCTCCTCACACAAGTCCACTCAATGCTATGCCATCATCCCACTAAAATACATATACATATAAATGCTTTTAAAAGGAGGATAGGTCTTTTCATATCATAACACCACATACTTAGGCTTAAATGCCAAAACATTCTTCATAATCATGCATTATTGGGCTAAAAAGGCAAATCATACTTCAATTCATGAATACATGCATAGAAGTAACTCATTTATATTTGTACATTTTGGTGTAAACACACATAATGCTTAAAGTTCCATATCATAGACATTATGTAATCACATGTCTTGTCATAACCATTCTTTCCTTGAAAACATAGTCATAATCATCATTAGGTCTTAGCCCACATCATAAACTACATGAAAACCAATGCTCATATATGCATATGCCATGTATGAGTGAGGAATTAACATGGGCAATAGAGATTCACATTTAAAACATCATAATGAGATTAATCCAGACTTAAATCATGAAGAAATCAACAATTTAAAAATATAATTTAGACTACCCATGCATAATTTTAAAAAAAATAATCAAAGGGATATGCATATTCAAACCTTCATAAAATCATTGTAATCCATCATAGTAGGACTTAAATCATATTAAAAACATCAATTAAACACAACCCATAAATCAATTTAATCAAATCAACACTAATTTAAAAGACCCATATTCTAAGTAAGCTTAAAATTCATAAATTAAATAGTAAAAGATTTTGGGGCTTCATGGTTGAAAGGAACCATGAATGAGTTTCCACATACCTTAGTTAATTTAGAAGCGTCAAGAAGAAATTGATTGGAGAAGAAGACCTTCCAATCTCCAATGGCATCCTTGAGACGAGTTTTTAGAAGAGAGGATTTGAATAATCTAAGTGTTTGAAATGAATTTGAATAGGAGTAGAGGTGTATAGGTTAATTGAGATGTTTAATAGGGCTTAGTAATTCATAAACGACATTAGGAAATCACCAAAATTACAAATAAACCATTAATGAAACAAGCCTCAAAAAGTTGCCAAGGGTCTCGTCAAGGAGCCATATGACTTCGGAGCTGACACACGAACCATGTACTGGTACATGGAGCTGGACTTGGTCAAAAGTCCAAAAAGGTCTAGCTCCCACTGAAGGCCCCATGAACCGTTAAGGGCCAAACAGGCTGTGAAGGTGTTTGTCTAAGTGACGCGATCTCTGAAATGATAACCTTATACTTAGAATCATTCCTTAGGATAAGACCTTCATGAAATACTTCACCACGCCTTGTGGGAGGCCAAATGAGACCCCCAAATGGCCCATAAAGTGGAACACGACCCATTTGGGGTCTCTTGGTGCCTTGCCTTAGCAAAAATTCCAAGTACAATTCTTGGACAGATGACTATACGAAAATGGTCATAACTTCTCAATCCGAACTCGGAATCAAGTGAAACTAGATGTGTTAGAAAGCTAACTCAAAGAGCTTCAGTTTGAAAGGTCATAAACCACCTATTTTTTCTTGTGCTAAGAGATATGACCAGTTAAATTTTACCCTTTTAATGGTTTTTACAAAAAGCTTAACCAATGTAATCCTCTTGAACTTGGCTATATGAGGGAGACTCATGATAATCATAAATCACCTAAATTGATTTCAAAATTAGTGTACATTTCATTGATAAGGTATTCAAAATTACGAGTCCTTACATCATCTTTCCCTTGGGAACATTCATCCTCAAATGTGCTAGAACAAGGCTTGAAAAGCTTGACTTGATCATGAAATGTCTCAACTTGAAGATATAATGCATAACTCATCATTTGAAAATCATGAAGTCATCAAAACTAAAGTCAAAATATGTTTTAAATAATTTTGTGCACATGTATGCATGTCATGTCATGAAACACAAGAGTGAAGGGAATTGGGACCATTTAGAATAGGAAGAACCTAATACATTAGTTTTGAGTAGATTAGAAAAGATAGGGGTATCTTGACATCATAACCGACTTCACCTCCCAAGTATAACTCTCCACATGAAAATTTCTCTAAAGCACTTTAACCAAAGCCACATCCTTGTTGTGAAGCCGCTTCACTTGCTTATCCAAAATTTCAACTGGAACCTCTTCATAAGTCAAGTTCCCGACAACTTCAAAACCTCCCAAAGGCACAACCAAACTATGATCGGCAATCCATTTCCCTCAAATCTCGATACATCTTGGTGGATCCGGGTTTAGGGAATGTTTTAGTGGTGTAGGATACCTTAAGGGACCAAAAAGGGGCTTAGGTAAATGTTAAATCATGAAAATACTATTAATAAAATGGAACTTTTCACTGTACACAGTGCCCAAACGGCAACTACAGTTCTGTCACGACCTGGATAGGGGGTCTAGATGTGACATGGCGAAGGAGAACCCGAAAGTCCTTGATCAAGCCATCATAGCATCATTACACTCATCATCGATT
>JBCEWC010020763.1:0-10772 GCA_038996855.1 Solanum aculeatissimum
TAAAACATGTAGAAATCCATGAATAAACCATAATACAAGTTACCCATGCTTAATTAAATCATAAAATTGAACATGCAAGTTGAAGAATTAGGGTTTCATAAATCAACCATGAAATCAAGTGTAAAATCATGTTTAAATAACCTAAAATCTATAGCACTCAAGTCCCAACACTAATTTACAACGATATTGGAAGAACCCATAACTAATTGGATAGCTTAAAATCAATTTAAAAGGGTTTAGGGTTCTTAGGATCTTCAAGGATGAAAAGGGATCCTTGAATCAAGTCCCACATACCTTAATCCAAGCAACCAAGCAACAAGTTCAAACTTAACAAAGTCTTCTTCCCCAATTTCTACAAGCTAGCTTCAATGGAGCTCAAGAGAGCTTAGGATCTTAAGAGAGAGTATAGGAGAGTTCTAATGGATGAAATAGGGTTTTGGGGATGATTTAGAGGTTTAGTATACCTTAAGGGACTAAAAGGGAGCTTAGGGAAATGTTAAATCACGAAAATACCATTAATAAACTGAAACTTTTCACTGAATATAGCACCGAAACGGAAGCTACAGTGCCGTCAAGTGGTCTCACAGACCGTTCAACTGACCGTCTAGTTGCACTTAGCCAAATTCTCCCGCGAACTCTCGGAGGACTTTTTGTTACACTTCACGAACCACTAAACGGTCCGATCAAGCTATGACTGGCCGTGTAAGCATCCTTCCAACCTTACTTAGACCCAAAACCATCAGCCTTGGCTTGGCCAAGCCACTGCCTCACTTCATGAGGCAGTGCACGAGCCGTCTACCCTCAAACGGACCGTCCAAGGTCTCGTTGAGTTAGAAATGGCTTAGGGGTGGTTCAAGGCCACCCCAAGATCACTGGAACATCACATGAGCCACTATACAGACCATGCAAAGTTTCACGGTTCGTGCAAATGTCCTTAGCTATTTTTTTGAGCCTATCTCCAATGACTTCCGAATGTTTGGCAGTCTTACTGTTTGGCCAATATCTCCCTCACCCGATATCCAAATTGAGTGAAACTACTTGTATTGCAAATATAGCTCAATGAGATTCAATTTGATATCTAGTAGCTCACATGGTTCGTCTCACATCAAACGGTATGACTGTTTGAAGTATACTGCCGAAACTTTCCCTCTAGGCCACTTACTATCCCAATTTGCACTCGGCCACTTAAACTCAACCCGTGGCCACCAAAACTCATACATGTCTTGTAGTACATCCTAGAATGCCAACCATAAGTAGATTTCGAAAATTTTTGGGTTGTTACTGAGAAACTTAAATAAAAGAAGGTAAAGGATGCTAAGAGGGCCCGTTGTTATGGTAAGTTATCCAACTCTAAGGGTGGTAGATATGGTCACTTCTAATAGGGCCAAGGTTCTAATGCAAAGGTTTCCTATTCTAGAGTGCCTCCTTCTAAAGCACTGTTTGAGGGTGGGTCGGTGTTTCTTAGGTGTGACAATTATGGGAAGAACCACTCAGGCTTATGCCGAAGGAATACTTGTGCTAGTTTTAGGTGTGGTGACATATGCCACAGGATTTCTAACTATCCCAATGGTTTCGATAAGGTTTAGGCTCAAGCGGCTCAAGCGGCTCAAGGTGATCAAGTCCAACCAAGGGTTTTTCAAGGTGGTTCTCCTAGGAACAACAGGTTTTATTCCTTGCATGCACGAAAAGTAGTAGAGGAGACTCTGGATGTGATGAATGGTATGTTAAAATTCTTTTATTTTGATTTTTATGCTTTGCTTGATCCAGGTGCAAATTTATCTTTTGTGACTCATCTTTTAGATGTTAAGTTTTGTTTGTGTCCTAAAATTTTTAGGGAGCCCTACTTAGTTCCGCTGGTGAATCTATTATTGCCCGAAGAGTCTAACAAGGTTGTCCTATTTTGGTCTTGCATAAAGTATTTCATGGTGATCTTGTAGAGCTTAAGATGTTTGATTTGATATTATTCTTAGGGTTGATTGGTTGTATTCTCCCTATGCCTCTATTGACTGTAGAACCAAGTAATTTAAGTTTCAGTTTCCAAATAAGCCTGTTTTGGAATGGGAGGATTGTGACTCTGCTAGTAAAGGTCAATTTATTTCCTATCTCAAGTCTCGGAGGATGATTTCTAAGGGGTATATTTTTCATATTGTGAGGGTTAGAGATGTGGAATCTGAGTTACCTACTCTTGAGTCAGTTCTGGTGGTTAATGAGTTTTCGAATGTTTTTCCCAAAGAGTTTCCTGATGTTCCTGCAAAAAGTGAAGTGGATTTTGGCATAGATCTCCTTCCGGATACTTATCCCATTTCTATTCCTCCTTATTATATGGCCCTTGCTTAATTGAAGGAGTTGAAGGATCTTTTAGAGAAAGGTTTTATCAGGCCTAGTATTTTGCCTTGGGGTGCTCCGGTGCTATTTGTAAGAAAGAAGGATAGGTCATTTTGGATGTATATTGATTATCGACGGTTGAATAAAGTGACTATCATGAATAAATATCTATTGCTAAGGATCAATTATTTATTTGACCAGTTGCAAGGAGCTACTCATTTATCAAAGATTGATCTCTACTCTAGTTACCATCAGTTAAAGGTTCGAGAGTGTGATATTCCCAAATCTATTTTTTGGACTTGGTATGGGCATTTTGAATTCATGGTGATGTCATTTGGTTTGAATAATGCTCTGGCTGTGTTTATAGACCTTATGAACTGGGTACTCAATCCTTTTCTTGATAGTTTTGTGATTGTCTTCATTGATGATATTCTGATTTACTCCCAAAGTGAGCAGGAATATATGGATCCTTTGAGGTTGGTTCTTCATACTTTGAGAGAGAAACAATTATTTGCCAAGTTTAGTAAATATGAGTTTTGGTTGGTGAAATAGTCTTCCTTTGTCATATGGTATCCAATGATGGTATTAAAGTTGACCCAAAGAAGACCGAGATCGTGAAGGATTGGCCTAGACCATTGAGTCCTTCTGATTGTTGAAGTTTTCTTGGGTTGGCTGGTTATTATCGAAGGTTTGTTCAAGGGTTTTCATATATTGCATCTCTGTTGACTAAGTTAACCAAAGAAGTCCAAGTTTGTATGGTCAAATGAGTGCAAGAAGAGTTTTTAGACTATGAAGGATCTACTCACACTGACTCCTATTTTGACTGTATCGGATGGCTTAGATGGGTTTGTGGTGTATTTTGATGCTTCTCGGATTGGGTTGGGTTGTGTGCTCATGCAACATGGTAAAGTGATAGCTTATATATCAAGGCAATTGAAAGTGCATGAATGAAATTACTTGACCCGTGACCTTGAGTTAGCGGCAGTGGTATTTTCTTTGAAGATTTGGAGACATTATTTGTATGGGGTTCATGTTGATGTCTTCACCAATCATAAGAGTTTGCAATATGGAGTGAAGTGGCTTAGCAACAATGATGTGGCTTCGTTTAAAGTTTTTTGGAGAAATCAAAATATGGAGAGTGATACTTGGGAAGCGAAATTAGATATGATAAGGAAATATCCCTATCTCTTCCAATCTACTCAAGCCTAAGGTGCTGGGTTCATTCTATTCTATATGGTCCTAATTCTTTACATTCTTGAGTTTCATTATATGACATGCATATATATGCATAAAATTGTTTAAAAGATGTTTTTACATGAGTTGTGATGATTTTCTGACATTCAAATAATGAGTTTTGTGATATTTCTTCATGTTGTGTGTGTTTCTTGATTAAGTCAAGTCTTTCAAGCCTTTTTCTAGCCCATTCAAGGATGAATGTTCCCATGGGGAGAGTGTGTAAGGACCCGGACTTTAGTAAGCCTTGTCGATGTGATGTGCACTTATTTTGAACTCATTTTCGGTGGTTATTGATCACCATGAGTCTCCCTTATGTAACCATGTTCAAGAGAATTGTGTTGGTTAAGTTTATTTTTAAAACCATTAGAAGGTTCAACTTTAATTGGTGATTTCACTTAGCAAAAGATGAACTGGGTAGTATATGACCTATCAATTTTAAGCTCTTTTAGTTAGCTTTCCAATGCACTTGGTTTCACTTGATTTGGAGTTCAGATGAGAAAGTTATGCCCATTTTTGTAAAGGCCATCTATGTAGGGATTTTTGTTGAGTTTTGGCTAAGGCATGCTTCAACAAGACCCTATACGGGTTGTGAGGCCTTGTACGGTCAGTGGGTGGGGAGGGGGTCTTGTGGTCCTCAACACGGGTCATGGTGGAGTGTTTCGTGATGGTCTCAACCTAAAGAATGGTTCTAAGTATAAGGTTAATATTCTGAAACTCACGTCGTCGAGATGGAAGCTCACACGGGTCATTTAACCTTTGATGGATCATGTGGATTTTATTAAAGCCATCTCTTGGCTGGAGTTTGGCCAAGTGAAGTACCATGGACGAGTACACGGTTTGTGTAGCACCTCACGGGTCGTATGACCTTCCGTATAGACATTGGAGTGAAAAATTTCTAAGTATGGGATTACCGTCTCGAAACTTTGTCAATGAAGATTTTTCTAAGTGTTGCTCCATGGATGGGTACGCGACCCATGCTCCTCCATACGGCTCATGAAGTGGGCCATCTAGATGACCCCTGGCAACTTTTCATGCCTATTTCATTAATGGTTTATTTGTAATTTTGGTGATTTCCTAAGGTCGTTTTAGACTTTCTAACCCCTCCTAAACACCTGAGTTAGCCTATACTCCTCCATTATCATTCAATTCAATTTATTACACTTAAAATATTCAAATACTCTCTCCTAAAAGCTCCTCTCAAGTGACGCTTGAAGATTCAACTTGGAAATTCGAAGAGGTCTTCTTCTTCAATCAATTTCTTCTCCATTTTTGTTAGTCATCAAAGGTATGTGGGAATTCATTCATGGATCCTTTCAACCACGAAGCCCCAAATGTTTTTCTTCACTTGATTTTTTGAAATTTAGCTTACTTTAAATATGGATCTTTTAAATTAATATTTATTTGATTAAATTGAGTTATGGGCTATGTTCAATTGTTGTTTTTAAAGCAAATAAAACCCTAATATATTGAATTGCATGAATATTATAAAGATTTGGATATGCATTGTCCCTTTATAGTTTGATTTAAGCATGGGTAATCTAAATTGTGATTACTTGAATTTCATATTATATTGTTGATTTAAGTTTGAATCTCTATTGCCCATGCATTTTCATCATCTCTCAGGATATATGCACACATGAATTATGATTTTCATGGAATGTTTTATGTGGCCTAAGTCCGAATTAAGATTATGACTATATTTTGAAAGTAAGTATGGACATAACAAGAATATGATCACATAAATGTCTATGATTATGGCTCTTGGAGCAACTCCGGGTGTTTACCCAATATGTATAAGTTATGAATGAGCTACTCTTATGCATAAAAGTATGACATGAAGTATGATTTGGTCTTTCGGCCTAAATGTGCATGATTATGAATTGAAAAGACTTATGTTCTTATTTCAAGCATGTATACGTATATGTATTTTCGGGGGATGATGACTTAACACTGAATGATATTGGGGGTTGGGGCTCGACCTAAGGGGTCCTTATGCAAAGTCTCCTTTCTCATTTCTATGTGCCAAACATAGGTTTATGTTTATGCCTCTTTTTAGATGATAGTGTTAAGTATGAAAAGCCTTACAAAAATGGGAGGCCCGTAAGGTAAGGTTGCTTCTCCACAATGGGAGGCCCGTAAGGAGCAGCATAGTCTACCTTTGGCAAGTAGATCCCCTTTCCTCCAGTGTAGAGTGAACATTGGGATTCCATGTAGTAGCTTGCTTGGTTTTATATGTCAGTTACGGTCATATCCCCGATATGTTAAGTACAATGGCATCCATCCATCATGTATTCCATGTTATATTGATATCTCATTTTTCCTTATATATACTTCTTCCTATATATGTGCTTTGTCATCTAACATTGATTTGTAGGTTAATATGTTAATATGCATTTTCATGCCCGCATACATACTACATTCAAACGTAGTAACGCATACTCTTTTTCCTACAAGACCTAACCATGTAGAGATCGGAGACTATTATCTTCCTCTTCTTGACGGCTAGTTGACATATTTAGAGTTGCTTGTGGTGAGTCTTATCATCCAAGGACAAGTTGACTTCTATCTACCTATTATGATTATGTTGTCTATTACTTTACCTTGAGAGTGAGCTCGGGAAGTGTCTTGGACCTCGACCTATTCTAAACTAGAGGCATGGTTGGATATCTTGTAGCCTTCCGTATGAATTATGCTATGTGAATTTCTTTGAGATGGTTTGGTTATGTATTATGCATGGATGATATGATTATGTGATATGAGATGTTATGGAAAGTCCTAAGTTCTATGATATCCCCATAGCTTAAGTCCTTCTTATCCATCCCTAGTATTATGTGCTATGTGCTATATGAATCCATGTACAACCCTATTCCTATGATATCCCCATAGTGTGAGTCATAATTTCCCCGTAGAACCATGTGTTTAATGTATAAATATGCACTTCTAAATTTATGATCTGTGAATGTATGCTATGAGGCTTGCTTAGGAACTCTCAGGTTCTCATTCACCGTGTCACTCCTAGGCCCTACTCCCGGGTCGTGACACAAAGACAACCCAAACAAGCCTCTTAACATATCATTTGGGCATCCTTGGTTGCAGAAGCCTAATTAAACAATCAAGAAAGTAACAAATATTTCTAAGGCAAATGGGACTTTGGACCCAAGCTATAGGGATGTTTTAGGGAAGAGGATTTTCATGAATCACATGACAAATGAAGTCTGAGGGGCAGGTAAGTATGATTCATGCTATGGGGATGTTACTGGGACTTGGCACTTCCATCTCATCAATAAACGTATAACAAGCATAGAAGAGGATAAAGGGACTAAGGGATGTTTTTCAAAATCACATAAGCATAATATGAGTTAAGCTCATAACATACATTTCCATATCAGACAATACCTCTAATATGAATAGAACGGGGGAAAAGATATCTCCCAGGTTCACCCTCAAAATATAAGTATCCAAAAATATATAAGTCTTAACAAAAACTTAAAAGTAAAGTGGATATTATTCCTAGAGTGGACAACTCACTATAGCAATCTTCAAATAATTCGGCTAGCCACGTGGAGGAAGAGGATAAATAGGAGCTCAAATCCCTACTTGGTTAGATCATATAGGCAAAGGAAACATGTGTTAGTACTTGGAATTTACTAAGTATTTGGGGTGCAATGCAACAAAGAAACATAATCCGCAATTAAATAATATGCATATTCATAATGAATGGAAATAAGCCAATATGACATGGATGATCAATGCTTTAGCCAAACATACGTGAAGAACAATCAAGTCATGTGACATATCATACATAGGTGGGAAACAATCATAACCAACAAATAAGACCAAGTGAGCTACTACTGTGAATCTCGGTGTTCACTCCACACCAAAAAAAGAGTGGTTTACTTTGCCAAGGTGAACCATCCACTCACTTACAACATCACTTTTTCGAAGAATATTGTCAAATATCCCTACCTTATGTCATGACCTTTTCAAAGGGTGTCATAAGATATCCTTAACCTTATGACATGACCTTTTTGGTAAGTGTCACAAGATATGTTTACCTTACAGCATAGCTTTTTCGGTATGTATTAAGATATGTCCTTACCTTATGATATAATATATTTGGTAGGAGATATAATGTAATCTACCTTATAATATGACCTTTTCAGTTGATATCACACAATACCCTAAGGTGGCACATAGTTATGGGACCATAGTTACCAACCAAGGTCCGCTCGGTGTTAGGTCAATAATCCAAAGGAAAACACAATTCGTATACTTATTCATATTTTACATAATTTCATAACTCATGATAGCATCATAAGAGTATCTCATCAAACCATCATATCATAATATCAAGAAAGGGCTTCTTATCATTCATAACATTTGTAAAATTTTCATGAG
Source organism: Solanum aculeatissimum (assembly GCA_038996855.1). NCBI lineage: Eukaryota > Viridiplantae > Streptophyta > Magnoliopsida > Solanales > Solanaceae > Solanum > Solanum aculeatissimum. The sequence continues at coordinate 7,960 of JBCEWC010020763.1, forward strand.
TTCATAGGATGCACAATAGCTCTTCAACATATACAATATTCATAATTCACATGTCTTGCCCTAAGGCCTTTATCAATTTAAGAGACTTGTCACATAACTTTTGTAAAATTATGGTGGTTATGTGTACATATACTTAAAATTATGTAATTCAAGAGTATAAGACATGAGAAAGGTAAACTCAATTAATTTTAATGTCACTCAAATCAACCCACCAACATTGTAGTAAAAATCCCACTTTGGGTATCATAAAATAAAACTAAAATTCATAAGTTCTTCATATCTTTCATAAAATCATAAAGTACATGGCTTTAAAATCGTAAAATTCATATTAATGTCAAACCCTAATGGTATTCAAGCATAATCAATCATTACATGAAGAATTTTAACTTAAATCATGTATATATTGCATAGTAAGATTTACCCATAAAGTATACAACCTTAAAAATCATGAAATTTGATAAAGAAGAAGGATTGACTTCATAGGTGGAAAAACTCCCATGAGTGAAACCCATATACCTTTAACTTGGAGTTTCTTGAGGGAGGACTTGAGGATTTACTAGGTTTCCTTGAAATCAAAAGTAAGTCCATGAGATTCTTGAAGTTGAATGAGATAGCTGGTAGAGATTAGAGAGGATTTTTGAGAGATTTTTGTGAGCTTAGGGCTGAAACATGGTTGAAGGGTATGGCATTCTAATCTATATAGGCATTAGATTGTCACCCAATTGTCCTTAAGTGAAATAGGAAAATTAAGGACTTTTTGACCTAAACCGCGACAAGTTTGTGACACAGACTTGTTATGGTTTAGTGTATTTTCACATGAAGTTCAATGTTTCTTCCTCGTTTTGGCCTAGAAATGAATTTAGGCTACTTTTATACTAGTGGATTACAAGTTCGTGATGCAGTGGTCACACACTTTTCTAGATAATCCCCAAATCACTCAAAAAATTATTTTTCGCTATGAGTCATCTAAAAATCAAAGACCACCCCTTTCCTACATAATTCCCCCCCCCCCCCCCCCCGAACCTGAATATGAAGTCATTTTTGTGAAATCATACTTGGATTTTAAGATATTCAAGAAATACGCTATAGGAAACTTTTTCAAGGCGCGTGAGAGATTTTATAGCATACAATCGCTTCTATCTTAGCTCTACCAGAAGGATTGGAAAGGTTTGTGATATTTTCTGATGCTTCAAGAATCTATTTGGGGTATGTATTGATGTAAAGTGGCAAAGTTATCACCCATTCTTCTAGGCAACTAAAGGTGAATGAGCATAATTACCCCACCCATGACCTTGAATTAGCAGTCGTGGTACTTGCTTTTTAAATATGACATCACTACTTATATAAGGTTCATGCTGATGTGTTCACTGACTACAAGAGTCTATAATATATGTTCACCAAAATAGATCTTAATTGAGGCAAACATAATGGTTTGACCTCCTTAAAGATTATGGAATAAGTGTGCATTATCATCCTGACAAGGCTAATGTTGTGGTTGATACTTGTAACAACCCGGAAATTTTTGAAAAGTATACTTATGATTGGTATTATATGATGTACTACAAGCCATGGTTGAGTTTTGGTAGCCACGGGTTGATTTTAAGTGGCCGAATGCAAATTGGGCTAGTTAGTGGCCTAGAGGGAATGTTTCGGTAGTGTACTTCAAATAGTCATAACTTTTGATGTAGGATGAACCATGTGGGATACTTCATATAATATTGAATCTCTTTGAGTTAGCTTTTCAAAAAAAGTGGTTTCACGCAATTTGGACTTCGGATGAGGGAGATATGGCCTAAATAGTGAGACTGCCTAAAATTCGAAAGCCATTGGAGATAGGCTCAGAAAAGTGGCGAAGGACTTTGGTACGGACCTTCAAACTTTTCAAAGTCCGTTTAGTGGCTTGTAGGATGTTCCATTGAGCTTGGGGTGGATTGGAACCACCCCTAAGCCAAGTATAGGTTGACGGGACCTTTAATAGGTCGTTTGGCATTTAACGAGCCGTCCACTGTCCCGTGAAGTTGGACAGTGGCTAGGCCAAGGCTTGGGCATGATTTTCGAGTTTAAGGGAGGTTAGAAGGTAGGTGACATGGGTCATCTCACCTTAGAAGGTCCATTTTCTTGCTTGTCAAATGTAACAGAAAGTCCTCCGAGATTTCACGTGTAGATTTGGCTAAGTTCATCTTGACGGCATGGTAAACAGTCTGTGAGACTGTTGACGGCTCGTGAACAGTGCCGTAAAGTGTTCCAGTGAGCTCGTTTTGGCTCGGAGTTGAAAGTTTGGCTAAGGGAGTTTTGACGGCAGGGTTGACGGGCCGTGTGCATCTTGACGGCATTGTAGCTTCCGTCTGGCATTGTTTTATTCCGGAAAGTTACATTTTATTAAGGGTATTTTTGGGATCTTGCCTTTCCTAATTCTCTTTTAATCCCTGTAAAGACCCCAAATCCCTTTATACATTACGTAAACCGTAAACGTACGCTCAAAACACTCTCACGGGTTACATTGATTCCTCTCAAGTTCTTGAACACCATTGTTGAAGATTCAAAGGAAATTTCAGGAAAGGGATCATTTCTTGCTTCTCTACACAACCTTAGTGTTTGCTTTAAGGTATGTGGGTTTTAAATTCGTGGGTTCTTCCCCCTATGAAGCCCAAGAACCCTAACTCTTTAAATTATGAATTTCTACGTTTTACTAAGTTATGGGTTCTCTTGATTTCATAAAACTCTTGAAGTTTGGTATTCGCTGTAGATTTTAGGTTATCTCATTGTGAAATTTGTTCTTGAAACTCATGATTTACTCCATTAAAGTTTGAAGA
>JBCEWC010020764.1:0-10771 GCA_038996855.1 Solanum aculeatissimum
TCATCAATCCACATCAACAAACCAAAATAAATTTCAGTGAATCACAAAGCATGATTCATTAATTTTTTATTGATTCCATCATTAATATGATTGATTCATATATTATTCCAAAATATTATAATACACGATACATTACTTAAAACAATCTATACAAATACAATACACGATACAAACAGCTTCAAAATTTATAGAGCAGCCAAAACACTTAGATTCATCAATCCACATTAACAAACCAAAATAAATTTTAGTGAATCACAGAGCATGATTCATTAATTTTTAATGATTCCATCATTAATATTATTGATTCATATATTATTCCAAAAATATTATAAAACACGATACATTACTTAAAACAATCTAAACAAATACAATACACGATACAACCAACTTCAAAATTTACAGAGCAGTCAAAACATTTAGATTCATCAATCCACATCAACAAACCAAAATAAATTTCAGTGAATCACAAAGCATGATTCATTAATTTTTATTGATTCCATCATTAATATGATTGATTCATATATTATTCCAAAAATATTATAAAACACGATACAATACTTAAAGCGATCTATACAAATATAATACATGATACAAACAACTTCAGAATTTACAGAACAGTGACAATACTTAGATTCATCAATCCACATTAACAAACCAAAATAAATTTCAGTGAATCACAAAGCATGATTCATTAATTTTTTATTTATTTCATCATTAATATGATTGATTCATATATTATTCCAAAAATATTGTAAAACACGATACAATACTTAAAGCGATCTATACAAATACAATGCACGATACAAACAACTTCAGAATTTACAGAACAGTTACAATACTTAGATTCATCAATCCACATCAACAAACCAAAATAAATTTCAGTGAATCACAAAGCAAGATTCATTAATTTTTATTGATTCAATCAATTATACGATTGATTCATATATTATTCCAAAAATATCATAAAACACGATACAATACTTAACACGATCTATGCAAATACAATGCATGATACAAACAGCTACATACCTTTTCGAATCGGATCTCTTAACTTTGAAGTTGAAATTATTTTTTATTCTATATTTTGTCATCACTGCAATCAGCGTTGACTTGTTCTTATACAATTGTTTCTCACGTCTGTATTCTGTGTATCTGTTATGTAGTTTGTTATTTTCATTTCTGGAATATAAGCGAAGTTTTCAATATTTGATTCAACTACGGCAAGAGCATGTGTATCATGGCAACTTCCCTCAACACACACAATTTCGCCGTATTCTGCATCAAAGTTATGAATTGCTCCATCATTCTTCGCAATTACATCTACGATCAAAGGATATTTGGAAATTCCACGGTCGTTCCTCTTTATCTCAAAATATACTCTCACGCCCATGTCGTTTCTGATCAGAATAGGGGATGAGCTACCTTCAACAACATATCTAATTTCTATGTCTTTTAATCTATCGTCGATCCCCAATTCAGCTGCAATAGTTGATTTCAAATTCAAAAACGAAATTGTTTCTCCAACAACCACTCCATCACTTTTGTATCGTGAATAAAAGATGTTGTTTTCCCAAATGCCACCATGTCTCAATAAAATCGCCATATTCGTCATTTTTGGTCTCTCGATTGTGGTGGATGAAGCTCTGGAATTTTTTGAATTTTTGAAACGGATTGGTTCTATTTTTTAGGGATTGACTTTGATTGGAATTTGTTTAGCTTAAATTTAGGAATCCATCCAGTTTTTATTTTTATTTCAAACTGATTTTGAATGAATCGGCTGCTATGAATCACGTGTTGTAAGTGTATCCCGAAAAATAAAATTTTAAGGGATTTTTTTAATTTTGAAAAGGGTCGGGATAAACTGAGATTAGTTACCCAAATTATAAGATTTGTAAAATTTTTACCACAATCTAACCATTTGTATACGTTAAATGGCATTCTAAAATTTTGTACAAGTTAGACGCCATTTAATGTTTTATCAATTCGAAGATCAAGTTTTCCTAACTCTTAAGAATATAGAAATTTAGAGAAACTTATGTAAATCTCACTAGTTTAGGAGCTAGTTATTAAGATACGTTCTAGTTTGTAATATTGTGTATCTTATATATGGGGTTAAAATTAGGTGTAATTTGTTCTAGATACATTGTATCGAAGTGGATTTGATGTATCTGGGATCATAAAAAATTTTGCTCGCCTCTCTCCCATCTCGTTCGCCACTGTCGCATGTATCCGGTATCTTAGATACATGCAAATCACGCCAGATACATACAAATACATATATCTATTGTGCATCTAGTGTGATTCGCATTTACTTGTGATAAATACGAATTTCACTCGCCTCTCTCCCCCATTTTAATGTATTTGATAGAAAAAAAATACATGTATCTAAGTGTATCTTCCTCAATGATTACAAACTTTTAATTGGTGATAAAATATAAAATATTTGGAAGTATAGATAATATTAGTAAATATGATAGTGTAGTATGTGCAATTATGCAGTTTTTCTTAAAATTTATGTGGCAGCTTAAAAAGGATCATTTGTATAAATCAGCTTACCCAATATAATTCTAAAATTGCTTATTTTTTTTCTTTAAATTGATTGATCATACTCTTTGTTGTTTATAATTCTTTAAAATTTGAAGTCTTATCAGTATGACGAATTTTATTAGCTCAGTTGGTTGGTTACCTGAACTCTCATCTTGTTGAGAAAGATTCCCCACGTCATAATTTCCTTCCCATATTATTTTTTTCAAAAAAATGTCAATGGTATGAGATATTATGATATAAAAATATAAATCTATACCTATAAACAAAATTCATATCATGATAAATTAGATACCACCACAGACGAGGGGCAAAAGTGCAGACGGGCCCAAGCAACTGACGAGAAATATTTGATAGGGCCATTCTTTTTGGCCCCAAAGGAAAACTCCAGGGATGATTCTACGGGATTAGTTGATGTTAAATAGTTGATAAGTTGGTGTAGAAACTTAGTTGATAAATAACAAGCTATGTGTTTGAAGCATTTTTAAGGGTTGGAAGCTAATTTTATAAATAACAAGCTGTATTTGAATACAAGTGTTGAAATTACTGATAAAAGGTTGACGTGTTTGATTGAAAAAATGTTATATTAGAATAATGAAAATGCTCAGAGAGAAACGAGAACGACGGCTTCGGAATGAGTTTTGGTTTGGAGAAATAGAAAAAAAAATAATTAAGGATAAATAGTAATTTTGAAGTTTAACGGAAATTCAACTTCATTGTATTCATACCAATATCTCATATTTCAAATACTAGAATGATGATACTTGGAAGCCAAATCGTTGAACCTTCAGTTGCTATTAACAATTTTGCAAGAAGAGCGCTCAGTTCTATACATATACATACACTAATTTCTCTACATAACAGCTAATTCACATTTGTTGTTTCACCAACATTGTGATGCTACAAAATACAATTTTGGAGCTGTAAATATGACAATGCCATCTATGTTAAGTGTTATCAGCAGGAATTTGATATAGTGGTAAAGCATAACATGTGCACGTCACGAATTCGAACCCTGTCGCAGCACAGATTCAGTACTTAAGTGGAGATGGGTAGAGGAGCAGATGAATCATACACTGAGTTTACAACATTGCCCCAAAAAAACCCATGTAACCAGCACCATCTCTGTAATGAACCTCCCTCTTTTACCAGAAAAGGTGCTGTTTCAAACAGAGCACCAGCCCCAAAGCATTCTTACTTTATAAGTAACAGACAATAGCACTGAGATCTCATGCATGTTCAGCTACTACGACACTCCAATTCAGCAGGAAGTGGCCCCCACCTTCCTCGCAATCAACCTGTGGTTACTCCTATCTTCAATGGACTGACTGTATGGCAGACAAACAATTCAATCATCCAGAGCAGCCAGCATGCCATAAAAGATGCAGTTCCCCACCACTTCTCCTTGAGCAAATTACAGCCACTAGCTCCTGCCCTCATCTCATTTAGATAACCAAGGAAAGAGAATTATGAAAGGCCCCATAGGCAACTCATATGGATAAGCATATTATGTTGACCTCTTGTAAGATATTCATTTCCTTCCAGGGTTGGTGGCTCAATGCGCTAATAAACTAAAATTAGGTGATCGGGTATGTCCAAGTAAACTCTGATATGACTTGCAAGTATCTAAAGGGGCCGGTCAATATCACTTCTCATATAGAGCTCTCGTTGCAACAGTGAACTCTGTCGAGTAATTCCACGACAAAGGATATACACGCAGTGGCAGTTTCTGCAATCCAGAACGGGAGGTGCCAAAGAGGAGATAACTTTCACTTCCTTGAAAATCCTGAAAATATACTTCTCAAAGTGGTGAAGGCAGTCCATAATTATGATATGACCTTATTCGCCCATCATAGCCTGCAGTAACAATAACTAAACCCCAGGCATGAGAACTGGATGAACTCTGGCAAGAACTTTTGAGAAACTTGTATTGAGATTTACACATTGCAGAAGGCACAGACCGAGGACTTGACAGTGGAAGCTTCTCTTCAGGCCAGGTCGCAGATCCCTTGGGAATTGCCTCTAAAAACAACCCTTGTCCTAAAGAGAAACAACGAGAAGCCCAGAATGGAAAATTGTTTAAGCTTTGACTTAGACCTTGTGACTGACACTGATTCTCATGGTTGACATTTTTCAGGCCAGACCAAGGTATTGCAATTGATGCATCACTGTAGAAGAACTCAAATGATCTCACCGCTTCAGGTTGAGATGCAGAAGGCTCTTCTGGAATGTGACAGTTCCACAGATAGACATTAGAATCTTCAGATGCAGAGATGATATGCTTCCCATCTGAGGAGAAAGCAGCAGAGAGATGATTTCCTGCATTTCTTAGACCTAGAAAATAAAGTAGCAGAAAATTAAAGAAGAGATGATGGAAAAACAAGTTATAAACTCCACCAGATATCCAATGACCACCAAAAATTAACTACATATAAAAAAAATTAAGTTGCAGTCATATTTGTAGACACCTGCAATATCAACTAGAGGGAAAATAGGTTATCATCTAAAACTCGAGAAGGTAACATACCTCTGTATTTGCCAATCACATTGATCCCACTAAGGATTCTTACTAGGGAGTCCGCACAAGTAACAATCACTTTACTTGGGTCTTGTGGTAGAAACTGCATTGAATTAATGATTTATCAGCATCTTATTACACAGCTATCCAGAACTAATAAAACAGTAAAGCCAATAGTATCTAGGTGATGTATACTAACCTGAAAGCCAGTAATTCTTTTGCAAATTGACTTCTTCTTACTGCTCAAACAAATCTGCTCCTCCAGTTGAATCTCATGATCTGTGATGGTCCAAAAATGTCAAAACACATTTCTAATTTGATATGAGATCTGTATAACACACTATCCATGCATTAACCGCAAAAATATGGACCACAAATTCTGTCTTTGCTATATCATAACAATTGGTACAATGTGCATCAGAATTGGCATGTGACTGACATGTAATGCTCGTACAAACTAAATTATGACGAGGTAATAGAAATACTACTCTGATAAAGTTTGAAGAAAGAAAGAACACAGAGCATGGGCTAGAACAACTCTGAGAAATCAAAAAACAAAAATGAAGATGGGAAAAGCTCCAACTGGACCCATCCATAACAAAAGGAAAAAAAGAAGAAGAAAGGATAATAAGTCAATGACATTGGGCATGGTTATCTACCTAAAATCAGCTTGATGTTCAATCAACTGAAACAAAGCAACAACATGGCTAAAAGTACTTAAATGAAAATATGAATTCTAACTGCAGGTAATCAATGCTAACTTAGTTATATAAAAGGAAAGGAGGCAACATTACCTATTAAACTAAAGAAGCAACATGCACCTGCTATAGAACCAATAATTCCGCCCTGCATGACAAGTAGATAACTTGTTTAAAGAACTGCTTGAATTTATGACTCTATAAGGGAAGTTTGTAACAGGAAATAAGATACAAATTAACAGACCTTCCCATCAGGACGATAGGAAATAGCAGTCACAATGTCTTTTATGTCCGCCCAAGTCACAACATGACCGCTGTTGATCCGCCAAATGCGAACTTTTCCATCTATTGAACCACTGATGAAGTAATCATCATTTACTGGGTTAAATTGTATGCAAGTCACTGAAAAATAAAAAGAAAGAAAATAGTGAGTAATGCAGTTTGGAACTAAAATGTCAGAAACTTAGAACAAATTGGCTAATCAACAAAATTACAAGCCTGAATCAGAAAAATAGACTGATCTCACAAGTGGTTTGGTGCATACCATAATTACTGTGTGAAAAAACTTTGAGGCACTCATCGTATCCAACTTGCCACAGACGAACAGTTTTGTCAGTTGATGATGAGAGCAAAAACTGCAGGATTAATAAATCATAAAAGAAAGCTTGATTAAATCCAGAATTGTGAAGAAAGCTTCAATAAAGGACAGTGCTGCAATAAACATACATTGTTCTTTGACCACGAAACATCCAATATATCACCACTATGTCCCCGGAACACATGCAGCGGTTCTTCCAAAATTCGAAAGACCTTAGGGGGGAAAATGACACAGGAAGACCCTGTTGTTTTCTTTAGACCCCTCAATTTATTGATTCTCTCTTTCTCTGTCACCAAAGGAGCAAGGTGTGAAAGATGGTTCGCGGTGAAGTAAATGCAAGATGGATCTAAGTCTGGAATATCAATTTCATTGGATCTCTCATCTTCCACCACTTGCCACACACGCACAATCTTATCTTCACCAGCACTGGCTAGGTATTGCCCATCAAGGCAGAATTTCATAGTTAAAATTGAACCTTCATGAGCCTGGATATCTTGCCCCACAAAAAGTGCTGAGAGTTCATTTAATCGCTTCTTGCGGTGGTGAACCTTAGCCCTCTGAACCTTAGACCTTTGGACAGCACTGGAGCTGTCAACCTTTGAATTGTTACTTCTCCCTCTGCCATTTACAATGCACGTCAATGATCGCAATCTACTTATTAAAAGCCTCTTGACAACATTCGGTTTCCTCCCAGCATCTCCATTCGCCTGGTGAGTCATCAGCTGTAGTTCCAATTTTATAGTTGTGTGATTATTCTCAGCCTGGTCACGTACATGGCACTCGTTTCCACCATCTGGATTGTCATCCCGACACACAAATGTCTCATTTGAATCCAACTCTTTGTATGAACCCAAAACACCAACAGACGAACCAGGTAGAGGAACTTGGTGAGGAGGAAATTCATCTTGAAGAATTGAGCTTCGCACCACAGCCTCACTACTCTCCACAATCCGTTCAATTTCAAAAGAAGAATCAGAACTTGCACATACATCTACTGGATCTTCTCCAGCATTTATGAGTAAGCCCATCCTTGTAAAGAATTCCCTACGGCGCTCTCTTACACTGGTGGGACTTGTAGTCCACACATCATAGAGGTAGCTACTAGTGACAGAATGATCAATCCTGGAGTTGAACTTGAGCACCTGAGGGTTGTTGTAACCCAAATCAGGTACCTGACCAATGGTCTCAGAGGCATCAAAAAATACACATTCTTCATCATCACTAATGCTACCCATTATGCCCTTGAGTTCACCCCATGAAACCCCACCACAAGAAATCAGCCATTTTTTAAAGCTCTAGACAATGTGCTGAATTATTCTGTCCTCGCAAAGCCTAAGCAACAGAAAGAAACATAAAAAATTAAGTAAGTCAAAAGGGAATCACAAATACGACTACCAAGTAAATAGCAATTTCATGTGTACTTTTAACATTACAATAACCAACAAAAAACAAATTGATCCAGCAAGGATCCCAATCCACACAATATAATTTCACAAAGTGTAAATTTCAAGAAAAATGAGCTTTTTTTAATCTTATAGTACTCCACTATAGCTTCCAAACCAAAAGAAATCCATGAGTTATTTCCAGCCCCCATAAGCAAATTAGCAAAAAGAAAAAGAAAAATACGAAATTGAAAGGCGTGAAAAGGATAATTTGCTCACATGGGTCCGGCGAATTGAATGGATGAGATAAGAAGAAAATAATTCCCTCCGAGGGAAGTAAAAAAGGAGAAAACTATGTGATTATGGATGGAGCGAGAAACGAGTAAAGGAAAGTCTGCTGTGTAGTCTTGTTTGCTTCTTCATTTGTGCGCCACCCTATTTTGCCCACATTGCAGGACTACCTCTCTCTCATAAACCCCACCTTCCCTTATTTCAACCGTAATACATACACCTCATTTCTCTCTTCACGTAAATGTTTAAATTTATCCGTAAAATTCAACAATTACACGTATATGTTAGAACCCTTCTTGACTTTGTATATTTGCGAATTTTTTTAATGTAAATTTCGTAGACACACATATTCTATATGACATTATACATATAGGTGGTAGGACGTGAATTGGCCTAGGATGTGATATAAAATATGTGTACCTACTTATTTCACTATACACAAATTTAAATTCAAAATTTAAGTGGCAATATAAATTTGTTTATTAAATATATCCAAGATTCTAATATAATTTTTTTTAATAAAAGGTGGCCAATTTATATGAGTAGGCCATTATATATATGCTAGTTAAAGCTAAACTAAATGCCACTTTTAAGTTGTATGCCCTTTTTTACTGCCTTTTTACGTTGTATGCCCTTTTCTATTATCTATTCTTTGACATAATTCGACTCTAACGCACTGAACAAATGATTAATGAAAGCATCCAAGTTAGTATGTCTATCCCATATACAAAGACTTACCGAAAAAGATTTAAAATGTTCCTAAGTTATGTGAAATAAATAAAAATATTTTTTTATAGTTTAGTTTAAAAATATTTTTGTGACTAATATTTTGATTAAAAAATACCTTTATCGTTGATAGTTAGGTCTAAAAATATTTTATTGTTACTATATATTTATTTTCTTTTAAAACATATTGAGTTTCTATACTTTTAAAGAATCATTTTCTTATTTTGTTTCTTTTAAAATCAATTTAACTAATAAAAATATAGAAAAATATTTTTTCTTAATTTTATTTCATCAATTAAACACAGAATATTGTACCCTTGTAATAAATAATATATATCATAAATATAAGATCATCGTAAATCCATCATTAACTTTTATTTAGATAACTATAAAAAATAATTATAATAAAACAAGATTATTAGTGTTCAAAAAGAAAATAAATAATAAATTTATTTTTAAAAATGGTGTTTTTGGCCTATTAAATAACAATTTTGGACTAAATTATTGACGGCAAGGACATTATTAGACTAAACTATAAATGAAAATATTTTTATTTATTTCATATAGTTTAAGAACGTATTTCACTTTTTTCCCTAAATTTAAACATATCATAAATTTTGTATGGCTATATATATTGATATTTGCGTGACTATAAAAATTCCTTAATAAAAATATATATTATTTTTTACAAAATGGACTAATAAGGAGATAATGTCAAATAAAATTAAACATATGCAATAATTGATTAGGATCCCATGATAACAATTAGGGTCTCTTACGGGGTTTGATTTAAAATCGATTCAAATTGAAAAATTAAATTAAATTAATTAATTTTATATTAATTTGGTTTGAATTTAGTTTAAGTTTTAAAAAAATAATAATATTTGATTTTATTTAAAATAAATCAAATAAAATTATGCAAACTGATAACTTTATGTCTGTGTATATGTAATTTAAAAGACGTTTTCGTGGAAAAAAATTGTTTATCTCTAATAAATTAATGAACTTAACACCTATTAAGTTCACTTATTTAAAAAAAGTCATGAATCGAAAATCATTTACATAAAAATATAATTATAAGATAACCTATATATTATTTTATATTTTTTTATTAACCTTATTCAATTTACTAAAGCTTATTACTATTAAAAAAAAATTCATAATCAAGAAAACTATAGGAACCATGATAAAAGATTAATAATAAATTTGAATTTTTTTTCTAATTTTAGGAAAGAAAATATCAATATTTTTCTAAAATCGAAAAACTAAATCCAAACGGACACTAACTTAATCAATGAATATATTTAATTTTAATAATTAAAATATATTTAATTTTTCTCCCCTAAAATCAATCATAATCGAACCATAAACATTTCCCCCAACAGTCATTATTGACTACTTAAAAGAAATTGGTTCCTCCCCCCCACCCACGCCCCTGTTTTTTTTTCTGTTATAACAAAGAAGTCAATAGTGTTTGTCAAGTCAAATCAGAATAAACAAGTAGGGTGTTTCAAAATTGGTCTTAATTTGACCAAAACATTTAAAACTCACAAAATCAGTACAGGGGTGTTTCATAATTTCATATTATTATAATATTGGAACAATTGAAATCCCTTAAACAAATTCATCAATTGTGAATTATTATTGACTTGATCATTATACAGTACAACCATTCACAATTTTAGTGGTTTAATTAGTTGATTATTTTATAGATAATGATTCAATAATTTTCTTCCCCTAATTTTATTTAAAATGAAAAATATAGTATTACAGTTATCTTAATTGTAAGAGGGTGTTTGAATTGGCTTAATGTTGAGTACTTGAGTGAAGTTTTTGATGAGAACAAACTGTAGCAAGTATCAGGTAAGAACCAGGTTGTCCAGTTGAGGGTTGTCCGCACAAGTGGAATACAACTGTTAAAACTGTTGTCGTAGGTGAAATATCAATCCATCTGTACTGAAGGACCAGTGGTCTATCCGATGACCCCTAACTATATAAAATGGGTGAGACCACT
>JBCEWC010020765.1:0-10771 GCA_038996855.1 Solanum aculeatissimum
GTGGGTTTCGAACTTGAGACCTTGAAAGGGAGCAAACCCCAAGGCTCAAGTCTATTACCACCATGCCAACCCCTGAGGGTTGGTGCCAAACTTTGGTAAGACTGTTTTCACAATCGTGCTTCTGTATCTACTCTTTTTACTCTGGGCTTCTCTCATCTCTCTCAATTCAAGTCCTATTGAGCCACTACATTTGCTCCAAGCTCACTCCTTTATGCCTGTTGAGCCAACTCCCCCTCTTGGCTCCAGGCTCCCTCCTGAGACGTACTCTCTCTATATCTCTCCCTGAAATGGTTCAAGTTTGTGTGTAAATCCTAGAATAAGGTCACACACTTTTTCCTCATTTGTTGTGCAAGGTATTCAAAGGATTTTATAATGTCTTGGGCTGCTTCACCCATTTCTTTAAGGTTTCAAGTTGGATACTGAGCTCATTGCCAAAGGCAATTAGCGTAGAGCAGAGCCAAAACTATTCAAGGGCTTAAGCTCAAAGCACAATCAAAATGTGGGCTTTAGTAGTGAGAGGTGCAATGAAGGAAAAATAAAAATTGTACTATATGTAATGCTCGAAAAGGAGCACAGATGGCTCAGTCAGGTGAGGTTGGCAGCGATAGGTTTGACCTTTGAGGAGAGGTAGAGGTAAACTGAGGAAAAATTGGTGATGGTGATTAGACAGGATATAACACATCTTCAACTCACCGAGGACATGCTCTTAGTTGGGAGAGTATGTAGGTCGATGATTAGGATAGATAATTAGTAGGTAGTCGAGCGTCTTCTCTTCTCTCCATGGTAGAGCAGAGTTTTAATCTAGAACACCTACTTTTTTTTTACAAGTATTATTATTTTTATACTAACTTCAACCTATTCTTCAATTCTATTACTACTGCTGATTCTTTTACTTTGGTTGTCTTCGCTATTTTTACTTTTTACTGTCAGTACCTTTCTTGGTTCTCTTCTCTCTTGCATTTCTTTCGAACCTATTCGGAAAATATTTTTCTTGACTTGAGGGTTTATCGCAAACAACCTCTCTACCCCACAACGGTAAGGTAAGGTCTTCATATATCCCTACCATTTCCAGACCCTGTCCAACCGCAAAGCTACTTCTTGACTGCTACCGTTCATCCATACAAGATACCCCCAATCAAAGGAGGATCAAAGAGCTTGAGATCTTCTATGCATTCTGTGAATCAGGCATTTTTCTGGTGACACTGTCGTCGTTTCTCCTCTCCTCTGCATATCTTGCTACGTTAATGTCCCCACAAATAAGCTATGCCCCTGCACAGAGGCCTCTATTAGCATCAAGTTCCCGGCAGAGTTCTCCCTAATCCAGTTAGTAATTAGGTCCACATGCAGAAGTTGGATGCCAGTTGAAATTCTAGTTGACAGCCAAGAATGCAATAGAAATACTATATCTTCTGTTGCTCAAAATAGTTCCAATCCAGCTTCTCTTATCCCATGAATTGCTTCGAGACATGCATTCTAGAACATGTATTTTACCCTTTTTTTAACTTTGTTAGCTTTCTCTCTACCACAGTCTACAGTCCAGAAGCACTCCTCTACTTCAACCGTTCTATTTAAATTCTTTGTATTACACTTTCATCTATTGCATCATTATCCTGTAAGACTGCTCAGACATCTAGACACCACTAGGGGTGGGCATAAATGCTGGAAAACCGAACCGAACCGCTAATTCGTTTCTTCGGTTTTGGTTCTTTGGTTTTTTGATTCGGCGCCAGTGTTGTTTTTTTCAAAAGTTTGGTTCGGTGTTCAGTATAGGGGTCTCGAAACTTTGGCGTATCGAAGAACCAAATTTTTATTATAAAAGTTTGAAAAAATAATATATATATATATATATATATATATGTGTGTGTGTGTGTGTGTGTGTGTGTGTGTGTTAAGAATCCAAAAAAAAAATGTGTTGGGGTGTGGGGGGTGGAAGGCATTTCCTTAAACAAAAAATAAAAGTCAATTAGCAATTAAACCTTTCATGAAACAAATCAAAGTAGAAAGAAATTTGCAATTCATATAGTTAACTTGAAATATTATTTTTCAAGAAGAACCCAAACATTTTTGCCGATGTATGTCATGTAAAGGAACTTGTCTTCGTACTTGTTTCCTCAGGCAATAGCAAGTTCTTGACAAAGATAAATATGATCTTTTAAGTACAATAAGTGTCCATGGGGGGCACATCTTCACTTAACATGATTTTAAGTTTTGAAGTGTCTTATACTTTGATTTTGTCCTCATTTTATTTTTCATTAGTTCGCACCGAAAAATTGTTTTAAAAACACCAAATCAAACCGAACCAAAGTTGAAAAAACCGAACCGAATTAGTTCGGTTTGGTATTTGGTGCACACTTTTCAAAATCGAAGAACTGAACCGAAGTTTGCTAAACCGAGCCGAAGAACCAAATGCCCACCCCTAGGCACCACAATCCCGTTTAATCTCACCTCATGCAGCTAAAAATTTTATGTAAAGTTTGCCATACTACTCCTGAAACTGTTCATTCTAGTGATCCATAAAAATAACAATTTTTTTTTAATGTTCCTTGAATAACAGTGTCCTCATGCTAGAACATCTTAGCAGAAAATGATTCTCTTTGCTAATATTTCAGTACAAGTGTACTTGACTGTATTAGATTATTGCTCTTGATTCTGTGAGACATCTGATTAATACTGATTTCATGGCAAAGAATCTTCGTAGAAGGAAAACTATGTTCCTTGGCTTGAAGGTATCCTCTGTTGGAAATTTTATCACCTTTTTGGTGGTGTGTGTCCAAGGCTCATCAACGAGACTCATGGTGCTTAATGCTGCGATGAAGTGAGAATATATATGAACTGTTATGACTTGCAAAATTTTGTGAAATTTGTGATATACACGATGTCTCAAGCTTTTTGACAACATTGATCAGTTATAGTAGCATCTGAATTCTCGTTTCATTATCTTGTTCATTTTTCAGCTATGAGATGCTCCCATTGGAGGAACAGCATGAGATAGCTCAGCAGATTGGAACTACACGGAGGCAAATAATGTCGAACTTGAATGACATGATATTGGGTACAAGTTTCTTATAATGTAGCTCTAATGAGGATGTATAGATCAGAATCCAATGTAGCTAATTTGGAGGAAGAGGGGAACTGGAGCAGTTCAGTAGGCATCTTCAACCAGTTAAAAGCCTTAAAAAAATCATCCTCGCGGAACTAAGATGGCTTTAACACCTAACATGCTGTTTCCTCATGAATCCTAAGAATCTTACAGGATCATCATTCTCGTCAAGGGCAGCGACTGCCTCTTAATGAGATTTCCCAGAATTCTTGTTTCTCTGTTGTTATTGATGGATGTATATGAATTAGGTGTATCAACCCAATCATTGCTTATGTCCAAGTGATTACACCATCACCAAGGTTAGGAATTAGTACGAAGGGGATGCCGAGCGGGCAGGAAGTCAATTTCAGCTTGGACTTGATGAAACTATAAAGTGTACTTGAGGTGAATTTTGCTTCTCAGAACCAGATATGTCCATTCTGCTGGTTAACAGTTTTCACCTATTGTATATTTTGTGCCACCACATTGGATATTCCACATCAATTTCAGTTCCAGAATTTTTTTTCCTTGAAGCATCCTTTGTTTGTAGTTCATTGGTAGGTCTAATAGAGATTTGCACTATGTGGTGGGTGGATTAGTGTGAAGAGTAGTCGAAAGTCGAATCAACCAGATAAAAGAAACCCTCGTCACTTTGACCACACCCTTCCAAAATTGATTATTTTGTTGTCCCTTATTTAACTAATGATGATTGTTAAAGTAGTTGAAAATAGTGTCGCCTGTGAACATTTGCAGAGAATATGCCAATAGCCAGTCTTAAAGAAGAAAATCACTAGTCTTTGATGCCATGGCTTCTCAGAAGAGAAGAAGAAGAGGGTTTTAATGGACGCATTAGTAAATACTGCAGACATAGATGGACTCCAACCATATTGATCTAGGTAACATAGTTGTATTGTCCCCTTTACCCATGACCTCAACACTATTTCCATTAAAATATATAATTAGAATAGGAAGTTTGGGACAAATGTCTAGAAAAAGTGACACAGAATGCAATGGAGATTAGTGAAGTTCTAGATAGCATATGGCATCCTCTCCCATGATTAGTTTCTTCGTCTTTTTCGAATTTGTAGTCCCATTCATATTACATTATTGTATATAGTCCATAGTCACTAGATATTGTTGTTATATCTCTTTCAGATGCTACCAAAAAAGCCCATCATGAAGTGAACTCTCAACTCTAAAAAGATCTTAAATTTGGTCCCATCAAGGGATATGTGTGGGCAGCAAGATTGTCCAGTTAGAGTTCTATTAGGATGTACGTGCAGTTAAGAATCCTTAATATAGTTTACAAGTGTGTACGTGTTTTTTAAAATAAGTTGTATTCTGAAAGAAACACCAAAATAAATAAAAGATTAGTTATCTAAACTTTCAGTTTATTGGTGATGGTTTGTTCCTTAACCCTCTTCTTTCAAAAACAAAAAGAGCATTAGGTTCTTTGGTGGATAATATTGGTAGTCCAATTATTTATTTTTGGTACGAGCTATTTTCAACGAGTTACATAATCAGCACAATTCATCCAGTATTTCCCTAACTACAAAAATTAATGAAAATTACTGTTTACTGTTTCATCTGTTTACATAAATCATACACATATTAAACATGAATTGTACATATATATTATACATCTGCCATTTATTTTAGTTTAATTAATTAATTTAATGACTATTTAGGCCAATTCTTCAATTTTGATACATAAAGTATGAACAAAATTTATCGATTCCCTTGGCGGCTTGTTTATTCTTTCTACCTAGTAAATGAGTCTCACGGAGGTTGTGATGGAATAGATAAAATCTCTTCATCATAAGCTAAAGGTTTCGAATTTGAACGCTAGAATAATTTATCTAAATTTTTTTTTCACTAAAAGCAGGGCGCGAATAGAAACTAGGTAGAGCCCCAAATGAGTAAAACATGTTGATTGATGGAACATATAATATATATGAACAATTCCGTTTCATTAATTGAAAGTCATTGACTAAGAAACTATTAAAATTTTACTATAATTTGAAAAAAAGAAAAAGGAAAAAAGTCGACCCTATTATTACAAAAGATGAAAGATAGTGATGCATGGTGCTAAGACAAATGTTGTGCCTTGCTACATGACTCACGCCAAATTAGTTTAATGTCAAAAGTTGTTTTTGCTTTTGTCTTCACTTTATTTATTTGTAGCTAAAGAGAGAATATTACATTTTGGTCAATGTCCTTTTCTGAATACATTTTCACATGCAATTTAATTTCTTTTCCAACTTTTTAAGTTTCAATCAGCCACTATTTACCTAATTTCTTTTGTATATACAAGCCTATTTAACTTTGAATTCTTCATCTCTCTTACGTGTTTGATTTGGATTTGGCAATGGGGGTCTCCGTTGTGACAAAATTACCACTTTATATCTTCCAATAATTTTGGGCTATATGTATTTCCCCCTAAATTATTTTGAAAAAGAAGAGCATTTTTATCTTGATGAATTGGTAATTAATCCATTGGCAACTTGTCACAACATTACGCATTGAACCCACATAGAAGAAAGTTTAGTTATTTATATTCATGTAATTTAGTATATCTTTCTCATTCATCATTACAAATATTTAATTTGGTACACTAACATTATGAACTCAATCATGGTCTCCAAGCATTAGCATGACCAAATCTAACAACTCAAATTCCACATATGCATGTCCTAATGTATACCATCCTTTTTTTTACACCATCACATCATTTGTACCTCTATTATAACGAATAATATATTTTATTTTCAAGATTATAACTCTCAAATCTTAAGCAAGCTTATCTCTACATATTCATGCATGGCTTAATTAATACTTTTAAATACATTGATGATGTATATAATTTAAACTTAGACGGACAATATATTATATTCTCCTTTTCGTTTCAAAATGAATGTCTAGTTTGTTTAAAATTAAAGAATAACTCTTTTTTTTTTCTGGAACATTTTAATTTCAACTTTCCAATGTCATACTTAAGGTCACAAGATTAAAGGAAATTTTGATATATTTGACATAACTTTAATTTAAAATCATCAAATTTTAAATTTTTTTTTATTTTCTTAAATGTCGTGCCAAGTCAAATCAGGTCGTTGTTTTTGAAATGGGAGAGTATTATTTTCTTTGTGAATTTGTATTTGGATTAAATAATTATTTGATGACATATCAATCTTTAAATAGATCGAGTGTTTTGACTAAAAGTATCAAGTGGTGGGAAAAGGGAGAGGTGATGGTTATGATAATGCATTACATAAATTCCTAAATGTTTCTTACTATTGGAACAGAAAATCCATAATTTTTTATTGACCCCAACCAATTCATGGTGTCCTCCACACATGCACTATCTTTTTCTTTTCTCTTTCTTTTGCATTGAATAATCATTATCTTTTCTCAATTTCAATCCCAATACTAATGGTTTTGTGTTAGATCAGTCTGCCTCATCCACTTTTATATTTATCTTATATAGGTAAGTATCAACTCTAAATATAAGTATACTTCTACTTGGGAAATGTTATAAAATCTTGTCTTCCTTTTACATGGGGTCTGTTATGGATCTTCACGACATATACCTGCAAGATAAAAGGAAACACTCGACATAAGAAATAATCTAACCATGCACTTCTTTATTAGTATATTATTATGAGTTCCATCTCCTTTACAGGGAGTTCTGTCTAATTAATTTCAATTTTCACATTTCTAGATTAAATAAAAAATACTTGTTGAATGTATTGTACGTTGTTATACCCGGTAAAATTACCAAAATATCTTTAGATAAGGGAACGCTTGCATAATGCATTTTTCCAAACTTTTTTGGCAAATCTGAGGCCAAAATCACGATCAACACGAAAAATTGTGTGGGATTATGGTCTTGGTTTAGAGCAATCAGATCCAAAAAAAAATTCGGTGTAAAGATAAAATTTCAAACGCGGACCTGTCGCAGATTTGCACTTAATGGTGATTCCAATATTTTCTATGGGATTAGAAAATCGATCAAAAATGTTTTGACGAAAATTGTACTAGGAGTGTCTGATGAGTCGCGGAAACGCATATCAGATAACCTTTTAACGTAAAATCTTTGTAAGTTCTCAAGCAAATTTTGTGTATTTAACGATTTGTTTAGTGTTATTTTCAGGAAATCCGGGCTAGGAATGAAAACAGGTTGAAGGGAAGCATCAACCACCTAAAAAATTTCATGTCTCACACGGTCACCTTCACGGGTCGTGTGATCATAAACGGACCGTGAGGACGGGCGTGAGAGGTGACAGTGAGCGGTGGATGGTGAAACAAGCCGAAAGTGCCTAAGTATCCTGTCACGGTAGGATTGACGGCCCTTGTACTCCTTCACGGGCCGTGTAACCGACCGTAGATTGAGGCAGAATGTCGGGCTGGAAGCGGACTAGGAACTGAGTCCAAGTAAAGCTTCACGGTGCAGTTTGATGGGTCATTAGGATGTTCACAGACCGTTTCACCTAGCGTGAAATGCCACAGAACCTTTGACAAGGCACGCGTTAAGACGAAACGCTAAGGCAAGACAAACGGTGACTCTCACGGACCGTGTGACGGTACACGGTCCGTCACAGGTGTCCGCCAAGTGAGGCAGAAAGGCCAGGCCGAGTGGGTACGAAGCACTGAGCTAAGTGTATCCAGACGGTAGGTTACACAGACCGTTTAACTTTACACGGTCCGTGTAGTTGTCGTCGGGCGTCGACGCCTAATTTTCCTAGTTCGCGTAGGATTGATTTTTAAGTCGTATAAATACATTTTTAGGTCATTTTTAAGAACTATTGGCAGTTGAACATTGAGCAAGGGAGATATTGTGCTTGTAAAGGTATTTTTACAAAGATTTGCTACGTTTGATCCGTTGTGTTGCAATTGCAAGCCGTAATTTCATTGATCGTTTAATCGTACGTATAATTCATGACTTCTTCATCTTGTTTTGATTTGGATTCTTTGAGCATGCTAGGCTAAACCCACAACTAGGGTTGTGGGAACCATGATTACCAAGGAAGATAGGCAAATTTAAGGCAAACGTTGAAAGTGATTATCATATACACCATAAGATGTCTTCAATTGAACTTAAACCTTGATGAGTCGATGCATTGGGGTAACCCTATATTCACTATTTGTCCAAGAGGGAGGTAGTGATTAGGAAAAGATTCTTGTGGCAGAATTCGAAGTTGTTAACCTAGTCTAAGTACTCGAGACCGGAAGGTAAGAATGTTCTGGAATGGAAAGTAAGAGTAAAATGAGTCAAACGTTCTAAGGCTGGAAGCTAAGGAACGATATGCACCTAAGAGGGACTGGAAGGCGAATTAGGTGTTAATTATTTACTTACTCTGCATATGTGATCACTATCGTAAAAGCTCTAAGTTTGAATATCGGAATTGGTGTCATGGGGACCACAAACCTAGTCTAGCAAGTCATTGTTGAATCTCAGTTGTCATCGTAGATAGTAATCAGTAGACTCAAGTGTATTAATTAGCTTTTAACTTCTAGTGCTAAAGACCCCCATTTTCATTATACATTGTTATTTCAGAAATAGTAATTACACGTGAGACGAAGTACTATTAGCTGTATTTTCATGCATTCCCTGTGGGATCGACCCCAACTCTTGTTGGGTTCTATATTTGGTTAACGATCGCTTTGCACTTCATTCGAGGTGTGAGTTTGGGCGTATCAAATTTTGGCGCCGTTGCCGGGGAATACGGCGAAGATATAGTCTATTAGTGCCAATTTTAGTGTAATTCTATTTTCTGATTTTACTTGTTTTGTTTTGTTTGCTAGTACTGCAGGAGACAGGTAGTGCATGCCCGCCACCTGCAGTAAAAGTGAACCGCTAATCGCCTACGACCCAGAGCTACAGAGATCCATCAGACGAATGAACGCACAGGAGCGGGAGGCGCAGAGGCGGCATGAGTTAGCCCTTAATGTTGAAAATAGGGGCCACGAGGGGATCGGTATTCATGACCTTGATGGTGAGAGAGTTCCACCGGTGGTTCCTCCGGTGCATCACGCCGGAATTAGACCTCCTCCCCCTCTACAACCACCTATTCCCCAGCAGCCACGAGCAAGATATGATGAGAAAGATGGTGTTGGGGCGACTGGGGCAATTGTCTTGCCGCCACTACCCGCTGGGGTGAAGTTTACTATCACCAGCACAATGTTGCAGGTGTTATCGTTGAAGGGTCTGTTTACGGGTCAGCCACATGAAGATGTCAACCAGCATCTCATTAATTTTGTCTCCACATGTCAATCCTCCGAAATCCCGGGAGTTAATCAGCAAGCTATCAGATTAAGGATATTTCCGTTGTCTCTGTTTGGGGAGGCAACCAAGTGGCTGGATGAGCTCCCTTATGATTCTATCCACACATGGAGCGAGCTGAAGGAGGCATTTTAGAGAGATTTTTCCCAGCGTCTGCAAAACTTAAGCTGAAGGATAAGATTGAGGCGCATAGAAAGTTACCAACAGAGGCGTTATATGAGACCTGGGAGCGGTTCAGGCAAAAGATCAAGCAATGCTCGAACCACAACCTCATAGATGAGCATCTAAAGGAGGTTTTCTACCGGTCGTGCAACTTTGTGACTAAGCCGATTGTTGATGCAGCTTGTGGGAGTTTGTATATGGCCAGAACATTTCCTGATATTATCAGCATCTTAGATCAAGCGGCCAAAAACAACAAAGCCTGGTATACGAGAGATGGTGATTGCTCAGGGTTTCTTGTTGGGATGAGTGTTGAACAGCGCAAGAAAGAAGAGGAACGAGACCAAAACATGGATCACATGCGAACTCAGATGGATTTGCTGACAAAGAAGCTATTGGGTGGAGGTTTGGAGAAAGTCAAAGCAGTAGACTTGGCGCCCAGGTATGATGATGCAGGGTACGAGTATGATGAAGAGGCTAAGTTGCTAAATAGTCAGGGGGTTTCAGGCCATTTAACTCCGAAAATCAAGGTCGGAGCTATGGACGAGAAAATTATTATGATAGACCCATGGCTAGAGATAATGGCAACTGGCAGAATAGAGAAAACTACAAAAATGATCGGTCTGCACCATACGTACCTCCTATGAATAGAAAATGCCCAAATAATGGTAGTGGTCCCTTGAAGCCGGAAGAGATGATGGCTAAAGTGTTAGACATGGTGGAAGTGACTGAGTGTGGGGTGAGAGACATGTGTGGGGAAATGTCAAATATTCGTCAGTTAGTGGACTCTCACTCTACTTCAATTAAGCAACTGGAGCAACAAATGGGTTAGTTATCTGTTTCACTGAATCAGAGAAAGGTTGGGGCCCTTCCTAGTGATACTATCCAGAACCCCAAAAATGATGGTCACTGCATGGCTATAACTACTAGAAGCAGAATGGTACTTCCTGAACCAATGCTAGTCAGAGACAAGGTAGTTCAAGGGAGTAGTAATGTAGCCAACACCAAAGTGCACCAGTCTGATGAGATAGTGGAAGAAGTAGCTGTGACTCCCAATGATGCTGAGTATGTTCAAGAATCAAGTGGTTTGGACAAACCAGAGCCAACACCTTTGCCAGCTATCCCTAAGTCAACACCACCATTTCCAGAAAGGCTGAATAAGAAGGAAGACAACGACAAGTTCCAGAAGTTTTTAGAAATGTTAAAAGAGTTGTCTGTCAATATACCCTTAGTGGAAGCACTAGAACAGATGC
>JBCEWC010020766.1:0-10770 GCA_038996855.1 Solanum aculeatissimum
GAATTTCCAAAGTGAGTGTAGGAGAGTTTGAATGGATGAATGAGGGTTTGGGGATTGATTTAGGGGTTTAGGAGACCGTAGGATACCTAAAAGGGGCTTGGGGAAATATTAGATCACAAAATTACCATTAATGAAACAGAATTTTACAAGCTTAAGCAGAGTCATACGGACTGCTACAGTGACCGTGTACTGGTCACACAGACTGTCCCAATGCACCATCAAAATGTACTTAGCCAATATTTCAACGCGAACTCTCAAAGGACTTTTTGGAACACTTGACGGACCACTTGACGGGTCGTGTGAGGGTTGACGGTACATTTACCTATCCCGTGAGCCTTGCCTTAGCCACCTATACCAACCATGGCCTGGCCAAGCTACTGTCCCACTTTACGGGATAGCACACGGCTCGTAAAATGGCTCACGGACCGTTTGATGGTCCGTGGCCTTTGACTTGTCTCATGGGGTAGTTCCTAGCCACCCCTAGCTCACTGTACCCCCACACGACACCCCACACGGACCATGACAAGTTTTACGGACCGTGGTCCTGTCCTTGGCCACTTTTTAGAGCCTATCTCCAACGTCTTCCAAATTTCAGGCAATCCCACTGTTTAGGCCATAACTTCCTCATCCGAATCGAGTGCAACTAGTTGCGTTGCAAAGCTACCTCAACAATATTTGATTTGATATATAGAATCCCATACGCTTTTACCCGCATCAAAAGTTATGACAGTTCAAAGTACACTGCCCAAACGGCCTCTCTAGGCCACCAACTGACCCGTTTTGCGTTCGGCCACTTAAACTCAACCCGTGGCCATCAAAACTCAACCATGACCCGTAGTACATCATATAAGGGAAACCATAAGGAGTTTTCAAAAAAATTCGGGTTGTTACAAGCCCTTTATTAGGGGGTTCAAATTCTGTAGGCCAGTAGTTGTGGTTGACGGTTCTCACCTTAGTGGAGCTTACAAAGGAACGTTTGTATCGGCGAGCACACTTGATGAGACAGGTAG
Source organism: Solanum aculeatissimum (assembly GCA_038996855.1). Taxonomy (NCBI): domain Eukaryota; kingdom Viridiplantae; phylum Streptophyta; class Magnoliopsida; order Solanales; family Solanaceae; genus Solanum; species Solanum aculeatissimum. Next base: position 1,011 of record JBCEWC010020766.1, read on the forward strand.
TTTATTTTATTATTGATCCTTTTGTTGTTCACGTAAGAATAGGTGAATCTAAAAGATCTTTATACATTTTTTATTGATCTATGCTTAACTAGGTTGCATACTGTCATTGCCTTATGGAGTTATGGAGACTGAAAATAATTATTCTGGGACATTATTTTTTCAACAATTCAAAAATTCATTTGGAGAGCGAGAAACAATATGTTTTGTGACCAATAGAAATGAAAATATCATGAAGAGTGTAGGTGTTGTGTATCCAAATATTCCCCATTATGCATGCATATGGCATCTTTGGAAGAATGTTTGTACAAATTTCAAAAAAAGCAGGTCAACACTAAGTGATTTATTCTACTCGATGGCAAAGGCATATAGAAAGGAGAATTTTGATAAGTTGATGGCTTAAGTGGATGAAGTTGATCATAGGGTTAAAAAGTATCTTGAGAATGCTGAGTATGAAAAGTGGTCAAGAGTTCATGCAGCGATGAATAGGGGGGAATGATGACATCTAATATTGTTGAGTCTATCAATGGGTGTCTTGTTGAAGCACGATAATTTTCTATATTAGATTTTTTTAGAGGAAGCTAGAATTTTATTTGGTAGTTGGCACTATAAAAATAGGGAGATTGCTTCTTATACAAAGGATACATTAGGAAGAAGATTCGAAGAGATTTTAATTTTGAATGCATCCAAATATTCAACAATGAAGATATGCAGCGTTTTATAAATCTTTTGAGGACCATGAGGGATAATTTTGACAATTTCTAATTTTTTGCAGGTTGTTGCATCCTTAGAATTTAATTTTTCAGTTTATGATGAGGGCAGAAGATACATAGTATGTCTTGAAAGAAAAACATGCAACTGTGGAAGATTTCAACTGGACGAGATACCTTGTACACATGTTGTTGCTATTTTAAAAAGTAAAAATGTGATGGATATGCATCCATAATACTCAAATTACTACAAATTCAAAATATTATCAAAGACATATGAAGTTCCAATGGTTCCAATATCAGATAAACAAGAGTGGTCTGTTCCCAAAATTATTTTAGATGATGAAGTATTGCCGCCTAGATACAAGAGAATGTCAGGACGTCCCAGAAAAAAAATCCAGATGAAAAGATATCTTCAAATACAAATTGTTGTGGGCATTGCGGACAGGAAGGTCACAACCGTCGAACTTGTACTTTTTTTTTAAAGGAAAAATAATCTGTTAAAAAGTAGTTATTTTATAATTTTTTTAGTTATACTATTGAATCTCAGTTTATTGAATATTCAATGTTAAAAAATTATTGTCTGAAAAAATTATACAATTGAATCTCAGTTATATTCAATAAACAAGTTTTTTCAAAAATCCTACAGTGAATCATGTATTGGGATACATAAAACTAGAAAAGATATAAATAGATCTAATTATGAATCGGTTAGAATGATTCATTGAATAATGGTGATTCAATGATCGATATTAGACAAATTGTTGTAAACTGATGAATCGAATAGAAATGATGTATCATGTTTTAATATACACAATAATATAAAATTAAGTATAACTCACAAGAGGAGTGAGATAAATCAAATTACTAAGGTAAAGGGTATGACATTAATCATGTATAAGTGATGTATCTAGTGTAATTTATATGAATCTCTGCATCTAAATTGCTATACTGAAAACGTTATATAATGGATCATTTAGAGTTTATAAATGTTTATTGTTAATGAATCTTGTATAAAGATACATTGTAATACAAATTTTTTTATATATAATGGATCAGTTAAAGTTCATAATGAGTAAAATTCATGAATCATGCATAAAGATGCACTATTATAAACAGATTCATCATCATAATAATACTAACATATCAGAATGTATTATGCCACCTAGTATATAAAGTTGATTATTGCCTTCTCAGAACCATATCTCTAAATTAGTGTGGCGTATCGTGTTCGCAGAAACTTCGAGTCAAAAAGACCCGACGAAATTTCAATTTCATCGCTAAGATACTCAGCAAAAACAGCAACAAACAATCCATAGTCCTTAAAATAAACAATTGATGTAAATTTAAAATAAATATATATATTAATTTAAATAAATAATGAACATGATACAACACTTACAAGCTGTCAGGAGCTTGTTGAGTAATTCTTTCAACAAATTTAACATCAAATGGATGTGCAGGGCCCAAAAGCTCTCCAGATTCTTTGTCCTTGTAACATTCCAGTGAGTGTCAATCAGTTTTATTCATGTGCTCGTAAAAACGACTACTCTCCAAGTACATAGGCAACATTATAGATAACTTATTTATCTCGCCTGATGGTACTTTTTTCCGTGGATGCAATGATGAATCATATACTAGAATATGTCTTTTTTAAGACCACAACAGCAAGCACCCAGTGAAAATCATCATCACAGTGTACAGGTATGTAAACTTCATCCACTTGATGCCAGGGTAAACCAGCAGGGAGAGTAAATCCATTGATCATGCTTTTCAGTAATCTCTCAAGTGTTGCCACAATCGTAACAACTGTCGCGTCTTCTTGTGTGCTGATATTTGCGTCACTTTGAGTATTATAGTACCTATAATATGCACTACCTATGTGTGAATTAAATAAGCAGTTGGTGGTAGTGTATCTGTATTCACCGGATGTTCTGAGTTTTGACTTTTTTCGGAGATAGTAAAAGACTACATCAATGTGTTGCATATATGATCAGACAAATACCAATAATAATCATCATTAGATACATAAAAAATATTTTTTTTAAAAAAATTATGTATAATATGTGTGTAATAATTATGGATCATATATATTTAAATACCTTATCAGTCTAACATTTATTATTTTGAGACATGACATAGTACCAATTTCTATCTTGTGGGAATGCAACAACCAAATTCATGAACTCAAATCCAAAAGAAGTTGATTTAGCTCTGTAATGATTCTCTTTTGGTTTCCTGGACAGTTAAAAAATATTTAGATAGAATTTAGTATCTAATGTAGTAAATGAATTAAAAATTGTTAACCAAACTTACTTGTTTGCATGTGTTCTAAGTAGACCTTTTGCAATCCAAATGTGAAACTCTTCCATCAATTCATATGGATGTTGATGACATATCCTGAACCCTTCAAATGAAAATTTTTGATGCACATCAGGCTGCATCTTCTCTTTTTCCTTTTCACTCAATCCAAATGTGTTCAAATATGGTAATTGAAAAAATATTGATGAATTCATTTGGTGTTGAGCAGGGGTAGCAGAAGAGTGTAAAACGATCTCTTTGCATGTGATCTCTGAAAGCTTAGGAACATCCGATATAATGTCCTCGTATTCTTTCTCAGTAACAACGTTCAAAGGCTTGATATCCACTGGAGTGTGAAAATGGAATATAATTTTGGCTACTTCAGCCTCGGTGCCAGATGAAATGGAACTTGATGAAGTGGAATGCCGTCGATGTAATTTTAGCCGTAACAAATCAAGTTGTATTGGTTAAAAAAATATATTAAGTAAAGAAGTATACCGTTTCATCATTCTTGCTTGGATTGTCTTGCACTCTAGATGGATCATCTTTTCTTGATGTTAGTTCTTAAGTTGGTCCTGGTACATCACCAAGTGAAGTTGGTGAAGATGTTGTGTGAATCATGACTTGTAGATCATGTAGTGCAAAGAGTGATACATTAGTTATATGGAAAGAATGATTCATTGAACATTTATACTACTAAAAATAATTATAAATGATTACCTGGATAGATTCATGATGTGCTGTATGGAGAGGTGGTGTTAGATCCTCAATTGGTTGTAGAGTAATGGGTGTATCATCAACCTAAAATTAAAGAATACAAATTGATTCAATGTAGTGATTGTTGAGAATCAGAGTATCATCAACAGAAAGTCTTATAAAAAGATTCATGGGACATTCTCCATTAATTTAAACATGATTCATTATAACCCAAGAATGAAAGACTCACATTTGGTGTATCTTTAAACTTGATACATCAGTATATTATTTTGATTCATCAAAAAAATAAATGAATCATGTGTTATTTCAAAAAATAAATAATTAAACATGATACACTAATTGAAAATAACTCCATGAATGATGATAAGACATGATTTAACATGTATCATTGTTAAAAAAAATTAATGATTCATGTGGAACATAAAATAAAACAAACATTACAGTGACATGTTCTATTTGGGAGAATTTAGTGTTACATGTTCCATTGGTTGTTGAATGTTGGATGTGTCATCATCATCCTGCAACATCAAAAATATAAGTGACACTACAAATTTTACTTAACAAACTGTATCAAAATATTTAAAGATTGTAGTAGTAGATACCTCAACAGATTTTCTGACATCACCTGTGTCGACAACTGTCTCAGTCTCAACGATATTGGGATCAGTCATGGTCACATCAATAATTGGGGGTGCTTTTGGTTGTTCTGGTGTGTGCTCATCTCTAACAAGTACATCCACGCGAGGGGATTGACCACACTCAGCCCCTTGGTGATGAGATGAGGTGCCAACATGATTCGCGATCTACAATGTAGAACAATCAATAAAGTCAGGAACTTTATGTGATGTATTATTGAATAAGAAAACATACATTCAGATATGGATGAATACCCTGAGAAATTGCATTCAACAATGCAGTATGATTTGAGTTAATTTTTTATTCTAGGCGGCTAAACTTCTGATCAATCTTGTCAAAAAAATAAGAAAAAAATAGTATGGATCGGATGAAAAAAGTACATATTTCCTTAAATATCTTTTGATTTCCCAAATAGTTGTTGTGTCCATTTTTTCCTTTGGATCGGATGGATGTTCAGGATGAATGAAAAGACCTACAGCTGTTTTTGTGGAGGTTTTTTTCACTGACTTAGGAATGGGGGAAGACACCTTTGTTGAAGGATCATTTACTTTCTCAGGAACAACTTGTGCTAGAGATGAGTTTTTATTACGAGTATTCCTTGATTTTTTTGGAGGTGGCGTAGAAGATGTACCACCAACACGCTTTGATCTTCTGAATAAATGCTCTGGGGTTCAGAAGTAAAGTCTTCAAACTCTAAAGTTTCTATGTTTTTGAGTTGACTACTTGAAGGTAATGTTTCACTATCAGGTATGTATTCAACATCAGGCAGTTCAAATGCAGCAAGTTCATCATGTGAAGGCACAATGTTTGTGCACTTATGCTGGAAAAACAAAAATATATAAATAATTTTAAAAACACTGCATAGACTTTGATACATCATATTATGATGATACATGTTGTATCATGGAACTACGAATCATCAGTTTTGATTCAATAAATTTTGTGTATCATTTGCTTTAATACAAAACACAGAGTGTGTCATTACTATATACGAACTGCTTAGAGGAAAACTTCTTATGTATCATGTATTTAGATTCATATATATTCATGTTGAAAGCTTATATATGAATCGTGAATTCAGAATCAAGAATATATATTATGAATCATTAAAAGTTGATTCAATTGAATGCACCTGTATGATGCCAAATGCTAAAATATTGAACTAAACTGATGCAAAGACAGTCAATAAACAAACTCTAACATTCTCTGAAAAGATATTTTATTCAAAAAGAAACAAAAAATACCTCACTAAACATACTGGAGAGGAGAATGTCAAATTTTAACTTTTTTGCAATCACTGTCTAGTTCAAAATCCTTGGAATATTGTTTCCATTCTTGAAAGCAATTTTAGGATCAACTTGCGATGCACATTCATACATTTATACATTCAACGCGTATGGCATGCCACTTAATTGGTACATCTGCTTCCTTATGGTGAATTCTTGGCAAAGATTAGTCCTAAGTTTGGTAAATGCAACCTGATCCCATGAAAACTGTTCATAACGATCATCTTCCACCATTTTAAAATCACATGCCGCCACTAAGGTCTAGTTAAGTTGAGAAAAAATAAAGAAATGTAAAAAGTAAAGGATGGTCATCTGGACTGCATCCTCTTTGCTATCCCATTCACCTACACAAAGCGTTGAGCTAGACAACCTTTGTTATCGTTCGTATTGCCAATGCATCTCAATCCAGTAACAATGGCAAATTCTCTTATAGAAAATCGGAGAACGTTACCTTGGATATGTCGAACATGAAATTCATCAGGGTTGTTTTGGTTTAGCTCAAGCAGCAGTACGTATTTTGTAATTTGACCTTGCCAGTTGCATTGTGGAATTTCGAGGTAAGGTCCAAATATTGTTTCTTTAGAAACACTGGTTCATTTCTCTCTTAGTAAAACTTTTATGTTGTCTTCAAAGTTATGTGTGTGTACAGCACCAAATCGCAAAGGATGAGATGAAATTTATTTGATCTTGTAATTAAAACCCTGCAAAACAGGAATTATGTATGAAAATTAATTTTTAACTCAGCATATTTGATGAATGTCATAAAGTTAATTAATAATACACAAATGACATATCAAATTAACATGAATCATCAATGAATGATCATTATAATATGAATCATTACATAGTTTAACAACTTTAGTTGATACACCCCATTGAATCATCAACATGTAACAGTCAGGAATTATCCCCATTAATCACTTCATTCAATTCACACACCACTGAGATTTTATGTCTACTTGAAACAATATATTTAATGAATCACCATAAAAATAAGTCAACATCACACAATGAATCATCAAATCTTCAAACTTAACAGGAATCATTGATGATTCATAAAATTAATGTCTATCAATGTACAGTGTATCACCTTTGATACACACAAAGAATCATCAAACATATAACAGTCAGAAGCTATCCCAAATTAATCACTGTATTGAGCCCCACACATGGCTAGACTTAATGTACAAATGAATCGGTATGTCTAGTGAATCACCAAGAAAATCAGTTTTAAAAAAAATCACAAACATAAAAAAAAATAAAACTCTTAATTGTACCAGTGAATCATCACCAATAACATCCAAAAAATTGCACCAATGAATCACCATAATCACCCAGACATACCAAATGAATCAGCAAGTCAGTTTGTGTCTGAAGGAATTAAAGAATAGTGTTGATTCATTGCATGGTGTAGCAACTTGTTTGATACACCTAGTGATTCATCAACAAATAACATATCAATTGATACTAGTGGAACACTGTATTGAATCGAAACGGTTATAATGAATCACCCACAATGATTACCAGATTTTATGCATAAATGAATCACCATAAACAACTCATAAAAAATATACAAGAATCAACACATATTTTTTGAATTCCTGTTATGTATTGAGTTGGGGAAAATGAACCGTAGGCAAAGATGGTCGATTAGTTACTGCTTGTGCTTTCCTCATACATTTTTTGGGGATTTTTGGATCTGGAGATTTTGAGGTTGAAGCTTTGTCCGTGTTCGCTCTCATTTTTCCCTTCTTCTTCATGACTATAAGATCATGGGTGTGTTTAGATTTGTTTTCATGAAAATATTCGTCATCAGAGTCATACACACCATCTCGAGCTTGTTCAAGCTATAACTGAGTAAGCTCAATGCTAAATGATGGAGGATCCATGTGTATCAGTATATGAAAGTTGTAAAAAAAATGGCAGAGAATTTTAAAAGAAACACAGTAAGAAATTAGAATGGGGAAAAATACCTATCTTCGTTTTCAAATTTGAAACAATAGAGAGAGAAAATACTTGAAATTGGAGGGAAGTTGAAATTTACACAATCACGTTTAGCTTGATTTTAGGAGAAAATAAAGGGTATGCGACGTAGGAGGAGAAGTGTATCGGTGTGAAGTGAAAAATGTGAAAAAGTGGGATTTTGATAATGTTTATATTTGGTAGGGAATATTTGAAAATATTATAAATTAAGTCATGTATTTAAGTAATTTTTTCTTTTTTTTAATCAGTACAATACATGAATTCATCCTTAAAATATAATTTTTAAAAAGGAGAGAACTTTCTCTAATTTCTTTTCTTGCTTTCCAAGAAAAACATGTAATAATTCTTATCTCGTTTTATATGAATAAATTTTATGTAGGATATAAACTCTAATAATCAAATATTGATGAATTATATTTCTCTCATAACAATAAAATTTTATTTGAGAGTTTGTACGAAATTAATAAAAAGATTTTAGGCATAATATATAAATGTGTTCATATGTCCTCCAACTTTGTTTTACCGGCGTCCTATATGACAAATTTGTATCCTAAATGTGATGTATGATGCCCTTTTTTTAATTTGATTCATATTAGGAGTTGATTTTATTAATTATGCTTTAGAAATATAATTTTTTTTTATCAAATTAATTTTATTAGTTGCCTAATTATAAATAGAAATTAATGAATGAAAAGAAAACAATAATGACGCAAAAAGTATTTCAAACTTCAAAAGTAATTCACCAAATATCGCGAGAAATAATATCAATTATCATCTACTATTTATTCTTTCTAATTATTTTCTCTTCAAATTTTTAAAAGTTTTTTGTTGGATAAATTACTGTCAAGATTTTATACCACAAATAAAACAAACTCAATATTCACGTTAATTTACTATAACTAAATAAGATAATCAAGAAGACACGTCAATTGACAGTTGCTTGCTTGAGCAGGCAATCGAAGCAAACATGTCGACTGAGACGTGTATGCTTATCCACACATCATTTTGTGTTTGTTTCATATCAATTCTAATATTTGTATTACTTAAAATAATTGATTAAGGTAATATGACAAAATCATAATTGAAGTAGCTGAGAAAATGATTGTTGGGCCTGTGTTGACACAGGTCACACCACCCTAGTATATATATACACAAAACTATTCAATAAAAGCACTTCTTATGCAATTTAACTTTTAAGATACAAATTTAATTAAGACATCCTGAATAAGATGACTAGCCTTTTTCACAAACTATTTTTTACGCTCCTTTTTAGTTGTCATGTGATATTTTTTTAAAAGTTAATTTAGCTAATTTTTAAAATTTATGTTAATTTAATATTTTTATCATTTTTTTAGTCGTCATGTTGCGCTTTTCAAAAATCAAGTTGACTACTTTTCAAAATTAAATAGACTACACTAATTTAATATTTTCATATCAATATAATAAAAATAAATTACAATGTTAATCAAAGTACGTATTGTTTGATGAAAAAAATCTTAAAATGTCAATCATAGTACGTATTGTTTGATTCTAAAAAAGAAAACTATGACAACTAAAAAGGAATGATAGAAGTATTTTAAAATAAAATTTGAGATATTTAAAAACCTATGTGAAAAGTACTAAAGAGTTGTAACTTTTTATACCAATATGATAAAAATATATCTTAAAGTTTACGATTAAAACTCATATCGTTTGATTGTTAAAAAGAATTATAATAACTAAAAAACAAAAACAAATGAATTTAATGCTTATTTTAAAGTAGAGTAATAAAACTGCAATTCAAATTTAATCGAAGGTTTAATAGAGATATAAAACATCAATTAAGAAAAAAGGTAATGTTATTTGGCCACCTATTTGGCCACAATGACAAAATAATGTCTTTACACTATAAACTAACTTTATTTTGAACTTTTTTTTGTCACGACCCGAAAATGGGCATAAGGGCACTCGTCTCATCCCACCAACACAAGTCAGCCGAAAACTCAATTACAATGATAAAGTGCAAAAGAAATAATAAAAATAAAGGTTTAACTGCGAATAATAAGTCAACTTCATTAAAAATCCCCAAAACCTGGTTGTCACGTGCACAAGCCTCTAATGTGTTACAATAGATTTGAAAGAAAAATACAA
>JBCEWC010020767.1:0-10770 GCA_038996855.1 Solanum aculeatissimum
TTCTTGAAGACTTGCAATAGTGGTGAGCCCTTTTGTTCAAGGGCAATAGCCATTTTCATTCTATCTAGTTTATTATGTTTTTCATTTCCATCTATGTATTGAGGGTGCTCCTCAAACTATATCGAGGCCCCGCTTCATCTATGTAGAGGCTTATTGATAAACTCTAAACTCTTGTACTCCGACTTGAATGTTGAATGTTAGGCTTATGGAAACATTGCTTATTAGTCTTGATTATGAGGATTGTCATTTATTATGTTTATAATATGAATGTTGGGGGTTTGAATGACTATGTGCTTTTGTGGTAAGTCCCATGACCCCGGTGTGCCCTATAGTTGAATTCCCATTCCCCGTTCCCTTAGATATTTTGATACGTGTTACGTGAACTCATGTTATCCCATTCCCAAAAATATCCCTATAGTTCGAATCTCAAGTCCCCAATTCCCTGGAATTTATATGTTATGTGTTTATTTTTCGCATTTCCGAATCGATGATGAGTGTAATGATGTTATGATGGCTTGATCGAGGACTTTCGGGTTCTCCTTCGCCATGTCACAACTAGACCCCTTATCTGGGTCGTGACAGTATTGATATAAAGGGGGAAGGTGATAACATATGCCTCAAGACAATTAAAGGTGCATGAGAGGAACTACCCTACTCATGATTTAGAGTTGGATGCACTGGTGTTTTTGTTGAAGTTGTGGTGACATTATCTTTATAGTGTGCATTTTGAGATCATAACAAATTATAGAAGTCACAAATACATCATTTCTCAACCTAATTTGAATATGAGATACTGTAGGTGGTTGGAGTTGCTAAAAGACTATGAAATCTCTATTCTATATTGTTTGGATAAGGAAAATGTAGTCATTGATGCTTTGAGTCAGAATTCTACTAGTGTGGGGATTTTAAAATTCTTGAGGGCTGAGGAGAGTCCCTTGGCTTTGGAGGTTCAGTCACTTTCTAGAAAACTGGTTTGGTTGGATATTTCTCTTTCTTAGAGTATTTTGGCCTTCGTTCAGGCAAGATCTTTATTGGTTGATAAAAAAATTTCTCATCTGTTTGAGGATACAAGATTATGCTAGATTCGTAATAAGTGTTGAAGGGTGAAGATAAGTAGGCTATTATTGATTCTAGGGGTATTTTGAGGATAAATAGTAGATTTTGTGTACCTAAGGTAGGAGATTGGGTCAGATTGATATTAGAGGAGGCCCATTGTGCTAGATATTTCATCCATTCTAGTGTGGCAAAGATTTTCCATGATCTAAAACAATATTATTGATGGTTTGGAATGAGAAGAGACATAGTTGAGTTTGTAGAAAAGTGTCTGAATTGTCAACGAGTCAAGTATGAGCACCAAAGGTCAGGTGGATTACTTCAGAGGACGCCCATTCCCAAGTCAAAATGGGAGCGAGTGTCTCTGGATATTTTTACAAGTTTTCCCATAGACTTGGGCTTATTCGATTCAGTTTTTGTGGTTGTTGATTTTCTGACCAAGTCAACTCACTTTTTACCAGTGAAGACTAGCTACAGTGTAGTGCAATTGGTTAGATAGTACATCCAAGATATTGTGAGATTGTATGGGGTGCCAGTGTCTATGGTGTCAGGCAGAGGATATGTGTTCACTTTCCATTTTTTGTAGGTTTTACAACATGGTTTAGGTACTCGTTTGGATTTGAGTTCAGCTTTCCACACCTAGACAGATGGACAGTCTGAGAATACTATTCAGGTGTTGGAGGATAAGCTTTAAGCTTATATGATAGAATTTAGGGCCCGACGGGATCCACGCTGGCCTTTAGAAGAGTTTTCTTGCAACAATAGTTATCATTCAAGAATTTAGATGGCACTATTTAAGGCTTTGTATAGACAGAGGTGTAGATCACTCATTTAGTGGTTTCACTAGGGTTGAACAGATGTGTTGAGTGTGGATCTTCTCAAGAGTGTCATGGATTGGGTTCGATTTATATAGGGTATGTTATTAACAACTCAGAGCCGCCAGAAGAGTTATGCTAATAGGAGGACTAGGCCTTTTGATTTCTCTATTGGAGACATTTTTTTGCAGAAGATTTCAATCATAAAAGGTATGATGAGATTTGAGAAGAAGGACAAGCTCAATCCTAGGCATTTTGGCCCATTTGAGATTCTGAGGAGAGTTGTTGAGGTTGCCTATGAGTTAGCATTACCATCGAGATTATCAACAGTTCATCCTGTATTCCATGTTTTCATTCTCTACCGATACATTCCAAATATGTCCCATGTGATCTATTATGATTTAGTTAAGATGGGTCTAAACTCGTCTTTGAGGAAGAGCTGGTAGCTATATTAGATAGAAAAGTCCAGAGGTTGAGGTTTAAGGATGTATCATTAGTGAAGTTTTAGTGGAGACGCTATTCAATTGATGAAGCTACTTGGGAGTTGGAGTCAGACAAGCGAGCCACATATCCCAGTCTCTTTGAGAATTCAGGTACTTTTATTTTCCTTATGTTCGAGGACGAACATTATTTTTAGTGGTGAATGATATAATGACCTGGTTGGTCATTTTTGAGTTTATCTATGAAAATTAATTTTTTGCCCTTTCATAAGATTCTTAGGACCTATTTTCAACTATTTGTATTGTTGGAATTGAGATCTTATGTTTTAAAAATGGAAAATATGAGTTTTGGCATTTTGGAAGCTTAAGTTATTTAGAAAATGAGTTTTTGTACCATTCTGAGTTTTGGATGTCAGATCAGAAATTTGTCAATTCCATTAGCTCAAGAACATCAAATCTGGTCTAGGATAAGTTATAGAATTAAATTTAAAGTTAAAATAAAGATTTTGGATCCAAAGTTACATTTTTAGTTGATTTCAGAGCTAAAGTTTGAATTTGATAAACATTCGGAGTTCAAAATCTTGAATCTAAAATTTGAAAGATCAAGTAGTTCTTGATGGTGAAACTAACTTTAGAAATGGTCTCATCATAATTTTTAAAGTTTTCGATGGTAGTTTTTGTAAATTGAGTTTTGAACTAGTTTATTTGAGTTACATTGGTGATTATGTCGAGGAGACCTCGAAATCAAATTTTGATTATTTCATTGAGCTCGGATAACGATTCCTTGTTTGGATACGTGTCTGTTTCATAAAATTTGGGTTTTAGATGAATCTCGAGGGTCCATTTTGTGTTTTTGACTTAGTTGTGTTATGTTATTTCTGGTGCAGCTAATCTCCTTCTTCGTATTGTTGAAGGTGTTGGTGCTACATTTATCCGCATTCGCAGAGGTGTTAGTATTTCCTTTATCCGCGTTCACAGAGATACTAGTGTTGCCTTTATCCGCATTCGCGGACAGGGTTCCACATTCCCAGAGTATAGCCTCTTTGGGCTCCACATTTGCGGGCCCTAGTCGCATGTTCGCGGAGGTCTTGGCCCTCAAGTGCTCCGCATTTGTGGATACCCTTCGGCATTTGCAAAGTACAATTTTACCTGAACAATGTTAATTTTATGAAACTCTTTTTTTTCTCCATTTTAAAAAATTTCAAGCTTTTGGAGCGATTTTTATGAAGCTTTTTGTGGAAATCTTTTGGGTAAGTATTTCTATCATCATGTTCATTAATTTCTATTACTTTCATCTTGATTTTGTCTTGAATTTATGATTTTGGCTATTTAAAATTAGAAATTTTAAGTCTATGATTTGGAAAGTTTAATTGATGATTTCTCCTTGGATTTAAACTCCATTCTAGTGAGATTTTCACTCACAAACTCCTTTTCTTGTGTAGAATCATATTTTTGAGTGAATTTCCAAATTCGAGAACTTAAAATTTTAGCCCTAATTTTGACCTTTTTCCCCTAAGCCTAATTCGTGCCAATATGGGTATCAATATTCATGTCTTCATGTGTAATATCTATTTTTGATAATGGTTGGTTGATTTGGTGATTGTTTGGAGACTTGAGTTGATAGAAAAACTTGTTTGAGTGCGGTTTTGGTATCGAGGTATGTAACAACCAGAAACTTTTTAAACTTTGTAGTGGTTAATCAAGGTCTATTTTGAACCTATTTTGGTTGGCTAGTGATCATCATGGGTCGTACTTATATGGCCATGTTCAAAGGAATCGCGTTGGTTGGGTTTTGCACGAGGTCGTGTGACAGGGCTTACTTTAGATGGCCATATATCTTTGTACGGTATGAACTGTGTGGACTACAACCTATCAAAATGAAGCTCTTCGAGCTATCTTCGCAACACAACTTGTCTCACTTGATTCGGAGTTTGGATGTGGAAGTTATGGCCATTACGATGGGACTGCTTGTGCATGGAAGTTTCTTGGAAAAGGGAATGACAAAGTTGGCTAAGGCTAGGCCTCACGGCAAGACCATGGACCATGTGGGAGTTCACGGCCTGTGAGCCCATCCGTGGGGTGATCAAGAGTGTGGTCTAGATGTTGGACCAAGGCCCCGAGCCAAGTGAGGCTCCACGAAACACTTCAAGGCTCGTGTGATGCCTCACGGCTAGCGAGGGCATCCGTGAAGTGGTCCAGAAAGTTCCCAAGAATTCAAGACAAGGCACGAGCCAAGAATGTCTTCACAGCCCATGAGCCTCTACACGGACCATGAAGTTGTCCCTGTCATTGACTGTTTCGATTATTCTTCTTATTTCATTACTGGTGTAATCATAATTTTATTAGTCCCAGGGCCATTTTAGTCCTTTTAAACCTTCCTAAAACCCATGAATTGAACCCTAATCACTCCTAATTAATTCAATCTCTTCAAAGTTCTCTCTCAATTTTTTCTCCACCTCCATTGAAGTCAAGCTTGGGAATTTGGAGAAATTCAATTCTTCTTCAGAATCTTCTTATTTCTCTTGGTGAATTCAAGGTATGTGGGCTTGGTTCATGGTTTCTCCCTCAACCATGAAGACCCAAAAACCTTTTTCTTTAAATTGATGAATTTTTATTTCTTTGAAAATTGGTCTTTAACATTATGAATGTGTCACGACCCGAATAGGGGGCCTAGATGTGACCTGGCGAAGGAGGACCCGAAAGCCCTTGATCAAGTCATCATAGCATCATTACACTCATCATCGGTTCGGAAGCACAGAAAAATAAACACATAACATATAAATCTTAAGGGATTCAGGACTTGGGACTCAAGCTATGGGGACATTTTTGTGAATGGGATAAACATGAGTTCACATAGCACGTAAAAATAATCTCTAAGGGAAAGGGGGGATGGGATTCCACCATGAGGCTACACCAGGATCATGGGACTTACCACATAAGCACATAGTCATTCAAA
This sequence comes from Solanum aculeatissimum, assembly GCA_038996855.1. Lineage (NCBI taxonomy): Eukaryota > Viridiplantae > Streptophyta > Magnoliopsida > Solanales > Solanaceae > Solanum > Solanum aculeatissimum. The sequence continues at coordinate 5,265 of JBCEWC010020767.1, forward strand.
TACCCAACATTCATATCATAAGAATAATAGATTACAATACTCATAATTAAGTCTAATAAATAAAGCTTCCATAAACATAAAATTCAACATTCAAGTCGGAGTACAAGAGTTTAGAGTGCGTCCATAAGCCTCTGCATAGATGAAATGGGGCCTCGATATAGTTTGAGGATCACCCTCAATACATAAATGAGATAAGCAACATAATAGACTAGGTAGATGGAAAATGGCTATTTCCTTTGAACAAAAGGGCTCACCACTATTGCAAGTCTTCAAGAATGATCACACGTCATTTGGTGGAATGTAGAAGTCATCACCGGCTCCTACGTGGTTAGAACATGTAGATATAAATAAGGGTTAGCACAATTAAGCACTAAGTATTCAGGAATGCAAATGAATATGCATATAAGCCTATGACAACCTACATGACAAGGGCACATATACAGAAACGAATATAGGAAGTGACAATATAGATATACAATATTCCATGTAAGTCATGATGTGTGAATTCCATAATGTGCATTATAAGTAGGGGATGGAACCATAACCGACATCACAAATCCATGTGAGCTACAACATGAACTTGCCCCAATGCGACCCCTAATTGTGTAACAGAAGATTACTTGCCAAGGGTAATCTAATCTACATCACACCTTACGGGAAATAATACCCATGTCGGAAGATGGCCACCTACCTTATGGGAAACAACACCCATTTCGGAGGATTTCAAGATAAAACATAACATATCATATCATGAGATACCTTACGTGAAACAATACCCATGTCGGTATGAATGCATACCTTACGGGAAAATAATACCCATATCGGTAGCAACCCATGTAGGCTCATGGTTTCGGGAAAGGAGTGGGACGCTTGGGGATAGCCCACTTACTACTCCAATCCTTCTTGATACTAAGCCATCATCCCACAAGAATACTTATATGTATAGATATATTCATGCATGCTTAGAAATGGGAACTTGACACTTAAACTTTAAATCATGCATCATGGGCTTAGGAGCCAAACATACTTTTAAATACTTCGTGCATACTTAACAAGAGCTTAACATAATGCAAATCATGCATCATGGGGCCAAGATCCAAATCAACCTTCATGCCATGCTTCATACAAAGAGTAGCTCCATATACTTGGGCTTGTCATAACAAGCAATCAAGACATGTCAATATGGTGCAAGCACCTAATATGCTCAAAGAGCCAAGCGTCTTTCCTTATGGGAAACTATACCCATTTCGGAAAGGTTCATATTATAAACATTTGCCAAAACCACCTTCCTTATGGGAAACCATACCCATTTCGAAATGGTTCACTTTCAAAACATTTCAAAGGACTATGTGATTACAAGCCAAGAGTTTTCAAATCATGGGTTCCAAAAGAACAATAGTTTCAAATCATGAGCTTCAAGAGTTTCATCATGGGTCCCATATGGACAAAGAGTTTTCATCAAGAATTCCAAGTAACAATCACCATGCATATTCCATGAATGATATACAAGAACATGGGTAATGGAATCAAGATTTTATTTCACAATTTGAAAGATATTTCATCATAAATTATGTAGAAATTCATGAATAAGCCATAATACAAGTTACCCATGCTTAATTAAATCATGAAAAGGTACATGAAAGTTTATTAATAAGTGTTTCAATAATCATCCATGAATTCAAGTGTAAAATCAAGTTTAAATGACCTAATAACTACAACACTCAATTCCCAACACTAATTTACAACAATAATAGAATAACCCATAACTTACTTGAAAACTTAAAATCAAATTTAAGTAATTAGGGTTCATAGGGTCTTCAAGGATGAAAGAGGATCCTTGATTCAAGTCCCACATACCTTAATTTCACCCACAAATTGCAAGGTCAAACTTGGTCAAAGTCTTCTTCCCCAAATTCTACAAGCTTTTTTCAATAGTGTCTAAGAGGATTTTAGAATTTCTAAGGAGAGTATAGGAGACTTGGAATGGAAGAATGAGGTTTAGGGGATTAATTTAGGGGTTTAGGAGACCTTAGGATACCAAAAAGGGTCTTAGGGAAAAGTTAAATCACGAAATTATCCTTAATGAAACGGAACTTTTCAAGACTAAGCAGAGTCACACGGACTGCTACAGTTCCCATCATACTGTTCACTGGTTGTGTAACTTCCCATTTAAATTGCCTTATCCAAATTTAAGCCAACCACATCTTGGCCAAGCTTCAGCCCAACTTGACGGACCACCAAACGGTCAGTTTGAGGTCTCACCGAATGAGGGGTGGTCTGTGGACCTTAAATTAGTTTTTGGGGTGGGTCCTTGACACCCCATGCTCTCTAGACCATCTAATGGAACCCCACATGGACCGTGAACAGTTTCACGGTCCGTGTCCCATGCCTTGGGCCATTTACAGGGCCTCTTTCCAGTGTCTTCTGAATTTTAAGCAGTCTCACTCATTGGGACATAACCTCCTCATACAAACTTGGAATTGAGTGAAACAAGTTGTGTTGCGAAGATAATTCAAATAGATTCAATTTTATATATAGTAGACCACACGTTTCAACCCACATCAAAAGTTATAGTTCGGTGAAGCTCACTGTCCAAATGTCCTCTCTAGGCCCCAAAATTATCTATTTTGCGTTCGGCTACTTAAACTCAACCCGTGGCTACCCAATTTCAACCATGACCAGTATAACATCATACAAGACCAACCATAAGGAGTTTAAAAAATTTTGGGTTGTTACAAAATGATTTACTGAAAGTTGAAGTGTGGGTTGTGTTAAATTACTAATTTCAAAGTGGATTGAGTCCCTAATTGAGGATTTCCATTGATTTCATGATGATGTAAAAATGCATGTCCCCTTGGTTCTTCAATTCAAGTATGTGTATTAAAAATTTTGCTTTAAATTGATGATTTCATTATGCTTTGGTTATGAACTTATTGTATTGATGATTTAAACGTTGATGTCCAATACCCATGCTACTCTTGATCATCCATGCATTGCATTTATGAGCATAAAAGTCTTGATTTTATTAAATTGTTGATAAGGGCTTGGCCATCTTGATATAATATGACTTGAGTTTTATAAAGATATAATAAATGACAAAATTTGATCACATAACGTCTATGTTATGGCTCTTTGAGAAATTATTGGCGCTTACACCATCTTGATTTGATATGATATAATATGATATGCAGAATGATCTACTCCTATTGATCTTAGATTTGACACTTGAAACTCTTGTTTGGCTTTTGAGCCTAATTATGGAAAGACTTGAATTATGATTTGGCTTTTTAGCCCAAATTGCATTGTATGGATTTGAAGTATTGAACCTCCGTTTTGAAAGCTTGTATATGTATATGTATTCCCGTGGGATGAGACTTAGCACCGAGGGATTGGAGTCGGGGTGGACTATCTCCAAGAGTCTATACTCCTTTCCGTCAAACCATGTGCCACCATGGGTTATCTCCCTTGATGGGAATTACTTTCTATGTATCCCTTTTCTTAAGGGTTGACTAGGGATCTACCTGGAAAGTATTCCAATTCCAAGTAGTAGCTCTCTTGGTCTCTCATGTTGTTGATTGAGGTAGCATCCACGCTATGATTTATAGGTTTGCATTTATGCATGATAACATGACATGGCATATTGTTATGATATCTATTCCCTTGGACATGTGCATTCCTTTTGTACCAATGTGTGCCCTTGTCATCTAGTCTTGTTGTAGGATCATGTTCACGTGCATGGCATACCCACATACTTAGTGCATTATATATGATAACCCATACTCTTTGTCTACATGATCTAACCATGTAGGGACCGGAGATGACTTTCATCCATCGTTGGACGTCAAGTTGGAGAATCTTAAAGTTGTTGCTTGTGGTGAGCCCTATACTCCCAGGGAAACACCTACTTTCATCTACCTTATGTCTTTATCTATATTTCTTTATATTATGACTTGAGGGTGAGACCGGAATATATCGAGGCCCCATCTAATTCTATATAGAGACATTGTTGGACATATCAAACTCTAACGTATGTCATGCTCTGTGTTGATTGCAATGATATGACTATCTATGTTCGGTGATGGTTTCTTATGTTATGCTTTTGTTTTTGCTTATGTCATTGTGATTGTTGGATTGGGAATGTGCTTATGTGGAAAGTCCCTAACCCTTCTTTCCCCCATAGCTTGAGTCATACTTACCCGCCCCTTAGAACATAATTGATATGTGCTATGTGACTGATGCTTATCCCATTTTCGGCAATATCCCAATAGCTTGAGTACAAAGCCCCGGAATCACTTAGACTTATGTGTTGTTTAATATGTTACGCATTTTTAAACCAATGATGTGTTTAATGATGCTAAGATGACTTGATCAAGGACTCTCGGGGTTCTATTTCTCCATGTTACATCTAGGCACTACTCTCGAGTCATGACAAAGATGATATCATAGCCTAGGATTGTAAAGGATGCTCGGAGTCTAACATGCCATGTTAATTAGAGTCTTGTTCATGGGTGTGACGCGCTCCATACCTATGAGTGAGACGCTATGACAATGTTTTAGAAATTTTCTCACTTTATTATCCCTATGTCATATTATGTACTATTTATAAGATTTCCTAAATATTGTGTTCTTGTCGCTCTTTCAGAAGATATCTCTATAACAACCCAAAAATTTTCGAAATCTACTTATGGTTGGCATTCTATGATGTACTACAATCCATGGTTGGGTTTTTGTAGCACGAATTTAGTTTAAGTGGCCGAATGCAAATTGGGCTAGATAGTGGCCTAGAGGGACAGTTTCGGTAGTGTACTTCAAACAGTCATAACTTTAGATGTAGACTGAACCATGTGGTCTTCTACATATCAAATTGAATATATTTGAGTTATCTTGGCAACACAAGTGGTTTCACTCAATTTAAAGTTTGGATGAGGGCGATATGGCCCAAATAGTGAGATTGTTTGAAATTCGAAAGCCATTGGATATAGGCTCAGAAAAGTGGCCAAGGAAATTGACACGGGCCGTGAATCTTTGCACGGATCGTCAAGGGTCTCTTCAGGTGTTCCATTTAGCTAGGGGTGACCTGGAACCACCCCTAAGCCAAGTGTTATTCAACGAAGCCTTGAACGGCTCGTCCAAGACCAACGGCCCGTGTGCTGCCTCGTGAAGTGAGGCAGTTGCTTGGCCAAGCCAAGGCTGACGTTTTGAGTCTAAGTATGGTTGAACGGTGCTTTGCATGGCCAGTCACACATCAAACGGTCTATTAAGTGCTTCGTGAAGTGTTACAGAAAGGCCTCCAAAAGTTTGCGTTGGAAAATTTGGCTAAGGAAGGGTTGACGGAAGGGTGAACGGACCGTTCACTGTTAAATGGCACTGTAGCAGCCGTTTCAGCACTGTGTCCAGTTAAAAACTCTGTTTATTTGATGGTATATTCATGATTTAACATTTTCCTAAGCCCCTTTTTGGTCCCCTAAGGTCTCCTAAACCCCTAAAACATTCCCTAAACCCTCAT
>JBCEWC010020768.1:0-10770 GCA_038996855.1 Solanum aculeatissimum
GAGAACGAATCCTGAGGGGAAAGAGGGAAAACAAAAAAAGTACCCCCCCCCCCCCCCCCCACAAGCCCTCTTTATCATGTTCATGGATTAACGAAAATTTGCAAAAGCTCTATTTGCCTTTATACATAACTTTTACATCCATGCATATTCACATAATTTTTAGGCTTAAACCATACATGACCCCATAAAGTTGTCCTCATAATTCGCTTAGATACCTTAACAAACTTTTGTTCCGATTAGACACTTTAACCTTAACAAAGGTATACCTACTAAACACAAAATGACAATCAGTTTGAAAAATAAAATGGGTGTATTTTACTCGTTGCTGATGTGGAAAAACAGCGAATAAAGTATTGACATGTGTCACATAACCCAAAATAATAATGAATTTTTAATTAAAAAATAAAATAATTGTTAATCTTTTTAATTAGCTAGAAAAAAAATCATTTTCTCTTTCTACCCCACACACCCCCAAATCATCAAACCTCTTGATTCTTTCTTCTTTCCCGTCAATGTCTCCCATCCAAAGTTTACTTGTTTTCTTCTAAATAATAATAAATTACAAACTTTTTTCCTTTCAAATTCAACTACTAAACAAAAAATGTGAACAAAAAATATTTTTTCAATACCCAAAATTAGATGAAGAGAGATGGAGCTATGAGGAAGAACAGAAACAAGAAGACCAGACGGTCACGGATGCCTAAAAAGTTATACGAATAAATTCTTTTTTCTGATTTATTATGAATGAACGATGATTTTGTTTTGTCTTATAAATCAATATATGAGAGTGATCTCTTTTTTCATTTAAAAAAAAAAAGATGAACTAAGATGGCGATAATGTAATAATCTGGTGAGGACAATAACAAAGTATGAATGAAGAAGAAAAGGAAAGAAGATTACTTGATTCAAAAATCGAATTATTTCATAAAGACTAAAGAAAACAAAATAACAAAAATAAAAAAAATAAAAAAGAAAGTGTTGTCGGATAGAAAAAATGCAGAGAAAGGTTTTAGAAGAAAAAAAGAAGGGGAAGAAGACGCACTAGTGGTGGGTGAGGGGCTGATTTTCCTTTTTTTTTTAAAAATATTATTTTAATAAATAATTAGTTATCAGTGAAACCAAAAAAGGTACTTTTTTAGAAGGAAAAAAAAAAAACTATTTGGGATAAGTTCACGTGCAAAAAGAAAGTGGAGAACACATTTTTTGCCACATCAGCGTTTGGTGTTTAATAGAAACACATAGTGTTCAATAGGTACTAATCTTGATTGAGGTGTGTAAGTGAATTATGTAAACAATTTTAAGGGGTCCTTTATGACTTAAGCCTAATTTTTAATAACACTAATAATAGCATTCACAATCTTCACTACTCGTTCTTTTTATGATAATATATTTGTTCATTAAAAAATTATACTATATAAATATAATTTTTAGTTATGGATACATTCCATGTTGAATTTATTTGACTATTTGTTATGTTTATTTATATTTTGATTGCTGTAAAAATAATGACAACACTGCTCAATTACGTATTTTTAATTAAATAATTTTTTAATCACTTGAAAATTTATATTTTATTTATTAATTAAAATTAAGATAACTTTAATTTTTACAATCTTGGAGTGATATGTACTTAAATGAAGTGACAAACAATAAAATCTCTTTTACTTTAACTAACTTAAGATGGAAAATTTATTTTTAAGCTAAATAAGATGGGAGTTTTTAAAAAAAAAAAACACAGCACAATCATGGGAATGCACATACAAAAATATTTAAGTTAGATAAGATGAAAATTTTATTTTTAAGAATGAATAATTAAAGCTTGCAAAGAAACTAAAAGATAAGGTGGAGGGTAGTTTTGTAAACAAACAACTTATTCTTAAAAAGTATGCAATGCATATTATTTTGAACATGATAAACAGAACAATTAATAAGAAATAGTCCCAGCATAACAATCCCAGAATAACATGTCCTAGCACTACTTCTCCCACCATGACTTTTTTTTTTGTTGAACTTGGTAACTTTGTATTATATCACAAAACAATACATGGGTTGTATTGAAACCTTATGTACAGGAGCTCTTCTGATTTCACTTCGCTATGTCTAAATTGAATCCAACACATCAATAATAAAGACAGTGTCATTAGAGTATAACTGACTACACCAAAAACCTAAAAGTAATACGTAGTTTAGCTTAACTTTCTGCACATTGTTCTCTATGCTCTCAAAACATCCTAAATTCCTTTCTCCCAAACAGCCCACCAGATAGCCCCCGAGATAATTCTCCATCTACCTCTCCTTTGCGTGTACTCCTACTTCCTCCCAACATAGTAAAGCCTCAGCCACCTTCCTGGGCATAGTCCATGAGATACCTTTGAGACTTGGGAATATTCTCTGCAAATGTTGAGTGTACTTGTAACAAAAAAACAAATGGTTAACAGTTTCAGATGTTTTCCCACATAGGAAGCACCTGGAGCATAAGGTAATCCCCTTCTTCATAATATTTTCCTGTGTAAGAAATGCCTCCTTAGCCATTAGCCAAACAAAACATTAGACTTTGTGAGGAATTTTACTTTTCCATATTTGCTTCCAAGGCCATCTAGAGCATTGTTGAGCTGTTTGATCCATCAACTTATAGGCTTTGTTGACTTTGAACACTCCTTTGTTATCCCCTATCCACCATAATCTATTCTCTCCTGTTTGTAATCCAGTGAAGATGTCCACGGTTTTTAAAAACTCACAACTCTCTCAATTTCCCAACCATTAAGCTGCCTTCTGAAAGTGAAATTTCATCCTTGTGATGACCACAAATCTGCTATAGTACTTTGTTGAAACATACTTAGGTTGTAAATGTCTGGAAAGAGATCTTCCATGTTACCTTTCTCATGCCAAAGGTTTTTCCAGAATTTAGTCTTGCTCCCATCAATTACTTTTACCTTTGAGTTACTTTTAACTTCTTTCCACAAGCTTATGACGGACTTCCAGAGACTAACCCCAAAAGGAGTAGTTACCTCTTTGGTTATCCAATTGTCCTCTTCACCATGTTTAGCTCCAATTACTTTCCTCCAAAGCATCTGATTGTTCTTTGCATACTTCCACAATCACTTCATACTAAGAGCCTTGCTTTGCAGTTTCAAATTCTGTATTCCTAGCCCTCCATTTTTCTTGCTTGTCATGACTTCCTCCCATTTAACCAAATGGAAGTTCTTCTTTTCTTTGTTGCTCTGCCACAAAATGACCCCTGCTGGGATACCATCCAACCTCTTAATGACCCCTGCTAGGATAACGACCCCTGCAGGCCAATTTCTTCTCACACTTCTCAATCACACTATTCCACATGTCTATGATATTAGATTTGGCTCCCAAAGGCATTCCCAAGTATGCAATAGGGAAAGCTCCTATTTCACCACCCAAAATTGATGCCAAACAACTCATGTTGTTAAACTTCACTAAAAGGATACATCACACTCTTCCTCCAATTGATATGCAAACCAGAAATACCTCCAAATAAAACTAGGATCACTCTTAGGTACTTCAGTTGTTCCTCCTCAAATTCACAAAAAACCAAGGTATCATCTGCATATTGCAGGTGTGTCACTTCTAAACTCTCAACACCTTGTCTGGCCACATCAAAACCCTTTAACCACCCTCTTAAGTTAGCAAATTTAATCATATTGTTTAAACCCTCCATAGTGATCAAGAAGAAGAAAGGTGACAAGGGATCACCTTGTCTAATACCTCTTTGGGTTTGAAAGAATCCTGCAGGATTGCCATTGATGAGAACTGAGAATCTAACCGTTGAGATGCAGAACTTTATCCAATTCAACCACTTATGCCCAAAACCCATCAAATTCAACATCTTTATCAGGTAGTTCCGATTAACATGGTCATAGGCTTTCTCTATATCCAGCTTTACATAAGAAACCTGGCTTCTTTTGGTTATTTCTGAAGTCAACAGCTTCATTTGCAATCAGAATTGCATCCATTAGTTGTCTCCCTATAACAAAGGCCATTTGTTGTGAATCAACCACATTGTCCACCATCTCTTTTAGCCTTTCAATTAGAACTTTAGAGATCAGTTTATAGATACTGCCAATTAGGCTAATAGGCCTGAAGTCCCTCAATTCCTTGGCACTTTTCTTCTTGGGTATAAGAGCTATAAAAGTTACATTGAAACTCTTCTCAAAAACTTCATGTTCATAGAAGTTTGAAAGGTGTCCATGATATCTTGCTTTACCACCGCCCAATATTTGATAAAGAACCCCATTGTAAAACCATCTGGCCCTACTGCTTTGTCAACTGCACATAACTTCAAACATCTTAACACTTCACTCTCCTCAAAGTTACTTTGCAATGCCCGATTATCTTCTTCTAATAGTGCAATACATTGAAAATTTAGGTAACCAGGTCTCCACTGGGATGATTCCTTATACAACCTTTTATAATATGCAACAATTTCCCCTTTAATTCTACTGGACTCTTGATTCAAATTCTCCCTCTATCATAAGTTGATCAATGTTGTTGTATCTCCTATGAGCATTCGCTATCTTGTGGGAAAATTTAGCATTTTTATCACCTTCCTTCAAACACAGGGCTCTTGATTTTTGTCTCCAGGAGTTCTCCTTTTTTATCAACTCCTCATACTTCAACATCAATTCAGATTTTTTGGCAGACTCATCATTAGTAAGGATTGTGTCTTCCCGCTCAACTTCTAACTCAGCCAATTGGCCAAGCAGTTTCTTCCTCTGAATGCCCAAATTTCCTTCTTCCCCAATCCTCCATTCTTTAAGTTTAATCTTGAGAGCTTTTAGTTCGCATGCCAATCTATAGTCAGGTTTCTTGTGAAGTTGAAAGAAGACCACCATTCTCTGAATTTGTCAATGAAGCCCTCAGATTCTAACCACCAATTTTCAAATTTGAAATAGTTTTTGCTTCTTTCCCAAGATCCCCCTAGTAGAGCTATAGGAATATGGTATGAAGTCAGCCTCGAGAGAGGAATCTATCTCAAATTCTGAAACTTGCCATCCCATTCCTCTGAAATTAGGATCCCGTCAAACCTGGAGACTGCTTCATGTTGGTCCCCTTTGAACCAAGTATATGAGGCATTCTCAAGTTGCAGGTCAACTAGTTTCATGTCTTCAATAAAATCAAAAAATTCTTTCATACCCCTTGTTCTTCTTGTACAATTCTTCTTCTCAGATATGTATCTTGTTACATTAAAATCACCACAAATGGCCCATGGTCCTTCCATCAGTTCTCTGACTGCACTCACCTCTTCCCACACTATTCTTCTTTCTTTGTAACAAATGGGGGCATACACTCTTGGGATATGGCATTTAAAATCTTCGAGATGAGATTCAAATTTACATGTGATGAAGTACGCCCCTATTTCTAAGATTTCTCCCTTCCAGGCTCTCCCATCCCATAGTATCAAGATCCCCCCTCTTGTCCCACTAGATTCCAAATATGCTTGTCTGATCCATCTTCCTCCCCAGACTTGCTTGGCTAATTCTGAAATTACCTTCCAGTTTTGTTTCTTGAAGGCATATAATGTCTGCCTTCCACCCCCTTATCATGCTATTTATTAGCCTCCTTTTCTCTAAATTATTAAGACCCCTAACATTCCAAGACACTAGTTTGAAAGTTCATTGAGTACTAGCACTTGCAACCTCCCCCCCCCTCTTCCTCTGTTCCCTGTACTTTTAAACTTGACATCAAACCATACCAAGTTTTTTAATTCTTGTATACCTTTTGTCTTAGACTTCTTAATTTCACTGCACTGTTCCAGTTATCTTGCTTGTCTGCAGCTGTCAATTTGCATCAGGAAAATTCTGTGGCTTCCTCCTCGTGGCCTTGGAAGTCGATCCCAAAAAAATTTCCCAATTTAATGAGATTTTGCTGCACCCAGTTGGATGCTTCTTTTTCCTTGCCCTGTGTTATAAGTAATTGTTGCATCATTAGAGGCTCTACATCTTCAATCTCCCAGTTAACTAAACTTCTTTCAGAATTTCGAGTAGTCACCCCACTGTTGACTCGATTGTCTCCACCAGTACTATCGTTCCTTTCCAATTGACTGTCTACCTCTCCCCCAACTATCTGCAGTTCCTTTTCCCCCATTAACTTATTTGATTTCTCCAGTACCATCGCATAAGAGAGACTTCTTGGGCAATTGAGAATTGTCTTGCATGGCCACTTGAGCTGTTAGAATTACCCTTATGTCCTCTTAGAATTTATTAGAGATTACTGGGCCTGCCACATTTGGGCCTTTGACCTGAAATTTGGGCTTAGGCCCAACTTGACCCAACTCCATATTTTCTTTTAAAAAACTCACATGCTATAGATTTAACTTTCTCTGACATTGTTACATGCTGCGAAAATTGCAAATCCCTAGTTCGATGGGATTTGCTAGCCTCATCACCTGCGATCCCCTTCAAGATCTTTTGGGGTAAACCTCTGGACTGGATAATAGTTTTCTTTTTCCCCCTTATCGTTTTCCGGCAAAGATTCAAATCTTGGCAAGCTTTCCGACCAGATTGAAATTGTATGATACCTCCACTTCTTTTGGGATACTGCTGCCATTGTTAGCTATCAGGATCCTAGCCCACTTCATATGATTCTTTAGCTCTGTTTCTTCTTCAGTGGCCGGCCAGCCTCCACAGATTTCCCCTATCTCTTGGAAAACCTTTTTTGACCAAAGATGTAGGGGGATCCCCAAAAACCTAATCCATGTTTCTTTACCAGGTGCATTTTTTGGAATACATCCTGTTGTTGGTTTTCCACCATTCCAGATTAAAATTATAAGACTTCCAGTGCCATTGGCCATTAATGGTCTGTTCTGCCATGTTTCTGGTTGGAAACTCGAAGAGAAACTTCTCATCATTCAGCTCGGAGATGTTAATTCCAAAGGCTTTCTTCCCGTTAGTTGATGACCATCTTCTTATATCTGATAAAGTTATCCTCTCCATGGGCTTCTCACTGCAATACCCAACCAGACATCTAGATAGCAAAGCACCTTCTTGGATACTTATTTTATCTTGAACTTCCACCTGACCGATCCTGTTTTTGATCTCTGCGCTGTGTAGGTCCCTGGATTGCCCTTTGCTATCTCGTATATCATTGGCAAATGAGTAATCAGCAACCACCTTTGTACTGGGTATTTTTTCCTTCACTGTCTTGCATTTAATGAATCTATCAATCTTCAATGCAATTTCCAACCACCCAGCATTCAAAGCCAACTCAGGGATGATTAGACCTGACCTTCCTCCTCTATTCACTGTTATAATGCTTATGAACCTTCCATGTATATTATGTTTCCTAGTGCAGAAATGCATTGCCTCTTGCTCAACTAGTTTCCACCTTCAAGTCTCCTTTTTTTTCCTCTTTGGATGCTTCTCTTAGGCAGAGACAGATCCATTCCAACACCTTCCTGCTCATGGACGATCTGCGCAGCATCTTTCTGCTTCTCTCTACCCATTTGAACCATTCAGCTTTCTCAGTTTCCCATCTGGTGATATCAAAGGACATGAAGCCAGAGTTGAAATAGATTTGACTCTTCTCCAGTAGCAGGTGATATATCAATAATCACAGTGGGTGATTATATTGTTGGCTCAGAGAAAAAAAAGGGCAGATTCCGGTGGAGTTTGCCGGAAAATGTGGGCTTCTCTTTCCTAGCGAGTAGGAGAGAGAACATTGGGAACTGTGTCAGGGAGCCCTTTTTTTTTTTTTACACTTCTCCCACCATGACTTATCCCAACATAAAAATGACCCCTTAAAATATACATTAGGCACAAAATGCCAAGCAAAAGTTATTCCCATTTAGTGGACTCCCAATAAAATTTTAATTCCTAAAAGTACGTACAAAATGTCAAGCAAAAGTTGCTCCCACATGGACTCTCAGACAACATTACACGAATTATAACCATGGATAGGACAGTACCTCTACAAATATGAATTCAATTCCACCAATTAGATCAACCTGCTGAATAAGAAATTCAGGGGTAGCTGAAAGAGCTTTATTAGATATCTCCGGAATTTCATAGAACATGTTTGTTAGCATGCCAATAAGCTTGCTGTGAACTATTTCAGCCCAAGAATTCATTCTGCTCACACATATAAGTACCTGAACAACCTGCGAGAGTATTAGGGATAAATTGGAACAAACGTCAAGCACTTTCGAGACTTAAGATCAACATAGAAACAGAAATGGCTAATATACATGTGAGAATGACTAATATTAAATGCACAGCCGTCACTTCATTGGTCATATGGATATTCATTTAGGGATCACAAATTATAACAGTGGGTGTTGACACCCATATTTAATATTTTATGAAGGAGAAGATCAAGAGACAAATTGAAACAAGTAGGGCAGCACCTGAGGTCATTAAGGACAAAATACAATAAAATAAAATCCATCTAACTTATCCTGCATTTTCATGTACTTAAAAGTTCTTCAGTTTACCAATACCATCGAATAATATCTTTTTTGTACAGATTCCATATCAATACTTTTATTTAACTAATACTCCCTTTATTCTATTTTATGTAGAACTATTTCTTCATTAGTCTGTTCCAAACAGAATGACACCGATTTGTATTCAGAACAATTTAATTTTACCTTTAATGGCATGTGTGCAGAAATTTCATGGCCCACAAATTCAAAAGCCCTTACTTCTCAAAATTAAAAAATTCCACTCCACGTCAAGCTATGCCAGTTAAATTGAAATGCAGGGAGTAATTACGTTCTTTTTAAAAAATCTACTGCAATTATCAATGTTCTTTTCCTCTTTTTTTTTTTGGAAAACCAAGAAATACATTGCTACCAGATTTGAAACTAAGTGGATAATGTGTTTGTCCCTCAAACGCTCTCTCCTTAACAACAAAATTGACTCAGCATCGAGGAACTCATAATGTTCATTGATAAATAATATATGAAATTGATAAAATTCATTTATCAGTCATATCATATACCTATTTCCCTTTTATATATTTAGTTGGTATCGCCAAATCAAAAAGTTAAGCCCCCCACTACAAAAACCTTTCTCTACTTTCTGGAATTTTATGAAAGTTCAACCGCATCCTTCCCTTTACTATACTTATAACAAACCAAGTACGCGAAATATTCTCCATGAAAAAGAAAGTGACAAGAAATATCAATAACAACAAGCCAAGGTATAGACTCACCCTTATGTCAAGACCTTTAAGTCTGCTCCTCCTTATTCTGCCTCTATCACAGACAAAATATAGTAAACAGCTGAGAGCAGAAGCCCAGATGGATTCCTCCTTTTCTTCTGTCTGTTCATCACATTGTGAATAGACTTATAATGAGAATAAGCACTAAACGCTTGAGTCATCAGTATCGTAAAATGCTATTAAGTAAATATATGTGAGTTAAAAGCATAAGAATAAGTGAGAAGCAGGAGACGATGCTGGGTCAAGGGACCATTGCTTTCAACCATTAAAAAGTCTGCAAAGATGAAACTAATAGAATGTGTTATAGAATTTAAGCAAAAAATTAGTCTAAGAACCAACACCTGAAATCCAAGCACAGAAGACACAGTTCGTCTACTTAAGTGATTCAGATGTTTATGAGCCCATGATTCCACTTCCATTATATCAGACAGATTTGAAAGGAATTTGTATCATATTTCCTTAAAGAAATCCATAAACAAAAAAAGCACTCCTACATGAGAAACATTTATATTCCGGTTTGCATCGATGCGTCGGGATGTAAGACATTTAAGGGGCTGGAACTCTAACTTACAAAACTTGAAAACTTACCTTTGTTAGTGCATTATTTGGTGGCTGAAACATGCAATCCTGATGTCAGGATCTGTGCCAATATTTAGTATAACCAGAGGGTTGTTTGGTGCACCAGATGGGATAAGCTAGCATCAGAATCTCCTCAGACTGGATTGTAGTGTGGCCATTATAGACCAGATTGGATAGTAATCCAGTGTTTGACAGACAGGTTTATATGAAAGAACGGTAAAATCAACCATATTTTCAAATTTCTGGAGTAAACTTTAAGGTTGAGCTAGTTAGGAAAAACAGGGTAAACTGCAAAATATGTCTCCAACTAATTCTTATATCAAACATTTTGCCGTCGCCTATCATTTCGTTTATATTGCATCCTCAACTTATCTCTTTAAAAAACTTTTAAGATTGAACCGTGTTTCCAGCCATTTTCGATCATAGATATGTTGTTTCATACATTTTGAGTTCCATTGTTAATTTTATTACAACTATCTTCCACACATGTGAATCTTGAAGGACAGTGCATAAATCACATCTATTCGCAGTTTACACAACTGACATCAGTCCCATTTCTATTACACACTTCCAGTACTGTAATGAAACAAAGACGGGGCAACCAAGGAGTAGGGGAGGGACAATCTCAAAGTAGATTAATGAAGATAAACTTTCTATCATGGAATGTGAGGGGATTGAATAATGGGGGAAAAGAGGATTAATTAAAGCTTTACTTAATGAATGGAGATGTGAAGTGGTGGTTCTACAAGAAACAAAAATAGAAGGGAATATCACCAACACAGCCAGACACATATGGAGCAACAGATGGGTGAATTTTGTCAATCTTGAGGCAATTGGCAATAGCGGCAGTATTCTCATTATGTGGGACAAAAGGGTGCTGGAAGGTGAAATGGTGGAATCTGGTAGTCAAAGTATAACATGTAAACTTACAGACTCTAGACAAGACTTCACTTGGTTCATCACAGGTGTGTATGGATCTAACAACAGAAGGGAGAGGTTGGA